>NJDD01005563.1:92976-121978 GCA_002245505.1 Calephelis nemesis
CTTTTTACTGGACTATAAGGAATTGCAAACATCCATCCATCCACAGTATTTGTTAACCAAATATCATATTTTTAACGCTTAGCAATAAGCTTGTGAATTCATACTTCCGTTGAAACCATTTGGGAACTGTTCGTAACATTGTCCATAACAATATTAGAATGGAATAGAATATTATCAACACCGAACGAACCGATATTATAGAACCGATTGCAAGCGAAAGATATTTAAGCGATTTTCATAATTTAACCAGCTATGATGATTAAGTAAATGCTTTGTCCTATCATATCCTTTTATCAAAAACTTATCGTATTAATCGATGACCCTGACCTTGAATCCTTTAATGTGCTTCTAACAAATTCATAGGAAATTTACGTCAATTTGTGTGTAAATAACTGTAGCTGAATGCTGATCTTTTCGGACAACTAAATCAAAGTAGAAGTAACGATTTGCATGCTACTTTCTAGTAAAACATGGTTTTAAAGTTTTTGAAGGATTTTAAGCTTTCGTCATAGCATCATTTTAATGATGGTTTGTAATTTTATCATACCTTTATCATCATTCTTTGCTTTGTGATATGGACACATTGGGTCCAGTTATCTACACTTACTTCGCCAAAACATTAAAGAAAAATCTATCAGATTCAATCTATCCACATAAACCATAATTGTTTGTAAGTTATAACTCAAATTGTAATAAGAATAAAACTATTTGTTGAATGAATATTTAAACATTGTGTATATAACTAAATAATCAGTTTTTAAAAATATTTAAACATTTGCACACCACAATGTGGTAGAATATGTTGGAAAGCTTAAATAATTTTGTAACAACTTCAACACACGTATTCCGCAAATAAATATATTTTCTTTCTTTTTCTTTTTTTAAAAACCTCTTAGCGGTTTCTAACGTGGTTAGGGGGTTGGTTAGGCAGTAATAACTTATTTAGTTTAAGCTCACGTTGTCTCTGCTGTGTGTGTTGTTGGGTTCAGCTCTGTGTAGAATAGCTATCTCTATCTCTCAGGCAGCTCGTTAGATTAAATGGGTCACTGCTAACAAGACCACTGGTGGTAGACAGCAGCAACTTGCCCGGATAGAGCTAGAGGCGGTGGACGCCTTACCTATTCCTGCTGCTATAATGACACCTATAACATCTGTGTTGACTCTAGGCAACGTTTGTCTGTTATTATTAGAAGGGCCTTTCTTTTTTTTTTACATTTTTTTTGTAATGTGCCTATTTATATTAAAGCAAACTGTTTGAGACTGATATGTTACGGGCTGGATGTTGCCATGTGTGTAAACGTTTTTGATGTCTCCAAATAAATAATTATCGACTTTTTGATAAGAACACCTGTGTTACCACGTTTTCATAATTTTTTTCACTCCCAACTTCTATGTGTGATCCATTAAAAGTGTTGAAATCTATATATTAATACGTGATGTCAAAACTTTGAACCCCTTTTTATGAAAATTGCGCGGACGCAGGAGCATAAAATTTTTCACACTAATAGTTTATGTGTAGGAGAATTGCAGAACGCTAATATTTTTCAGTAATAATGCTTATAAGGTACATAAAACATTACCCACACTACCATGCATTTGACACACACAAACAAAAATATTGATGATAACGATAAAGGATCTCAGATGGCGCACTAAAAAGTTTGGAAACAAAGTAATTGATCTTAAGAAATGAAGATGGCATTCTCATCAATAAGATATTAAAATAATGAGCGACCACTAGTATAATGAATAACACTTTTTTACTATTTCTTTTATTTTATCGACAGCTAATAAGGTCATTTAGCAAATTTGATCTTAAACCATGACGTAATGATGCAACCCACATGTCCAATCAAAGAGCATCTCACTCCTCATCAACTTAATTGGGGAAAACTTACTACTGGTTCCGTAAATTAATTATTACTGACCAATAAACCTTAAGTTTCTAAATCATCTGCATATTATATGGTAGACACGGTATATTCTAGTTTTGTACACAGTAAGTAAAACTATTTTAAAATTGACCTTTGTATAATTAATTAGGCTGTATGTATCTTCCATCTACATACAGGTAGCGGCCAGTCTTCCGTACAATATGCGTCAGTGGACATATTTTTAGCCTCATTATAATACAATTACCACTGTGCCGAGGGTTGAATATTCCATGGGGCGGTCATTATCGCCATCGTTTGTATAAGTGAAGATATACGGGGCGCGCGGACAGTGCGCGGCCGGCCGCGTACCAAACAACAGCCTGGCACCGACGCCATTCAACATTTCAAAACTGGAATAATGGAATAGTGCGGCTTATTCGACCTTTACCACTAAAATAATTTAATCTAAAAAAAACAATTCGAAATTCGAATATTTTTGGAATTTTGAGTTTAAATTGATAGTGGGTTTTGTAATCTGTGAAGTAGTTTTTTTTTTAATATTTTTTTTTTTGCGATCAGTGTTGTGAATTGTTGTTTCTAGTATAGTTTTGCATTATTTTGAAAGTCGACGTTGGAAGTTATTTTCGATAATGCCCGTATTACTCAATAAATCTTGTATCCCTAACAAGCGCCGCGTAAATGTATGCCGTAAGTGATTTTGATCTTTATGGGAATGGTGTAAAAGATATATATTCCTGTGATTGTTTGTACATATTAAAAACAATTGATTTTCAACTTTATTGAGAAGTTGTCAAAGGTTAGATTTGAGTGAATTTAATGTGGAATGGTTTTCCCGATTTATTGAAAAATAGTAAAGGTAATGTCAATTATTTTCTAGTGAAATTTTTTAGTAAATTTTACACATATTCATTCTTTTTGTCTTCCGGTATTCCGTTATAAAGAGAGTACAAAACACTAAGTATCTTGATCCATTGGTATATCTTTACTCGATCATTCCATTTTATACTGTCAAAAAACATCCTATTTTTGAAGCTTGTTGTTGCTTATTGTTGAACCTTTATAATTCATCCTCTTAACTTTAGACAGCAACAGGCAGCAATCTTACCAACTTCCTTATTTGTTTATTGACTAAAATTTATTACTAATCATAAATTTATATAAATTATTTTTTACTAGAATGGGAAATAAAGATTCTAGGTATATTGAAGACAAGAAATCGGAGAGTGAAGAGAACATGATAACATTGTTAGACTACTATAAAATTAACACTAAACTACAGTTTATATAAACTATACATACCTATGCCATTTTATGTACGCACCAGTAAAGACTATAATTTGAAAAGGATTGCCTCTTCTTGTTGTCTGCTTGTTCGCAATCACATGATACCAAAACGGTTTTTTGTGAAGTCTGTCGACGGAGATGTAAGGCTTTGTCTAATGTAGTTTTATCTTTGTTCTCCTGTAGAAAGCTTCGTGCCGCATTAAATTAATAAATGTTCATTTGTTAATATAAACTTCTCAAAAGTGCATAGATGTTTCCAACATAGATTAATAACACGATAGGCTGAACCTTTTACATCAGTCAGCTCACCACATGAGGTGATCGACTCTCCCCTGGCGAGCTGTGAATAAAAAGATCAGTTTCCAAACAAATCTAACAATCTCTAAACACATGTTCTATCTACAACTGAGGATCCCATCGCCTGCTAGTGGTGTGCTAGTTTCTGGATGTTTCCAATTGTGCAGCAGCCTCATCCGGATCGGTATCACCTACTCCTGTCGCCCATCAGTGCTTGCCATAATCGTGTTTCATGTTGAAATTTGGGGTAGACTAGGCCGATACATCTATGATGTCTATAGACGACGGTTGTCTTTCATTAGTAGGAAAACAGTCTGCTTGCATGCATAGAATAAAACAAAGTCGCTTTCTCTGTTTCTTTGTCCCTTTTTATGTTTAAATCCTCAAAACTCCGCAACGGATTTTGATGCGGTTTTTTTTAATAGATAAAGTGATCGAAGAGAAAGGTTTACGCTTATATTTTATACCCGTGCGAAGCCGGGGTCTGCCGCTAGTTTGCTATAATGTAAAAAAGATTATGACTAGATATATAATTCTGTAATAATAATTATATAATTCTGCTCGGTATTTGTAGCAGACTTCCAAAATTGGTGTTAACTACAACTACACAATTAGTGGTACCGTTAGTCATACATTACAGTCTGTTGCTCCAACAAATCTAGAATTTAAAGAAGTCTCCGCGTTTTCTAATTGTTATAATTTATAATTCAACTTTCACAAGGCTAATGTGAGGTTTAAAGTAGATAATTAATTTTTATCTATTCGCACGTAGTCGTTATATCTTAAGTTCAAGATGTTTCAGATGAATATTGTAAAATATTTCCGGGACGCGTCTGAAATTTAACAGTTTTTAAAGATTTTTTTTTCTTTTGTTAAACAATGTTGCAGTTCTGGAAAATAATGGATCAGTTTCAAAGGGATCTTCGCTTTTTGATGAACAGAATGGAAGAATGGTATACAGTCGATTACGAAATATTAATATATATAAATTACGTGTCATGTTGTTTGCCCGCGATGGACTCCTAAACTACTCAACCGATTTCAATCAAATGTGCACACCGTGTGCAGTTTAATCCGACTTGAAAAATAGGATCTAAGCTTACATCTCAATTTATGATAAAAAAAAATATCATCCGCACGAAGCCAGAACAGGCAGCTAGTCTAACGTATTTCTGAATCCAAATCATTCAAAAATTATGTTAATGATTCAATTAAAAATAGGAGACATTAAAATATCACCGTGACGAAGTGTCCTTACAAACATATTACTTGTTTTGGACTATGTCAGTTAATCTCCTAGCTTGTTATCTGGATTATCACGAATAGAGTAGACAAGTTTAATCGTTCTTCTCGATTGATCTTTGTGATTGTTTTACACATCGGTTTGGACGTTGTATCCTTCTTTTGTTGCTAAAAATTAAAAAAATCTACGTATTTTCACTAGTCGTACAGTGCTTTACAGTAATTTGTCCGGGTAGGGATCCACCGTCATACCCATTCCTGCAGCCATAACGACTGTGCTGTTCCGGTCCTAAGGGTAGGGCAGACTTGCACAATAGGCCGCAGGACAGCGACGCACCTGTAAGAGCTATGGTGTTTTCAGGCCACGGTTGTCTTTTACCATCAGGGGACCTTGTGCTTGTTTCTCTGACCTCTCACATAAAAAAATTGCAATACACACAATTAATATATCGTCACTACTTATTTCAAAAAAGATTGAGTACAACGCATTCGGATGATTCAAGGAAGCGTAGGCGCATGTTAACGACCGAAAATGAGTTCTCACGACAATAATCCTGTTGACGTTTTTGTATCACTTAAAATTATGCACTCAAGCCGGGTTTTTGTTTCTCCTAAAAAGATGTACAGTTAGAAAAGGAACAGAAAACCTTTTGTTTCTAATTTAGTACTTAATAGGAAATTTGGGATATTATTATTGTGCTGACAACGCTAAGAGACAGAACTCATGGAGCGATTTTTACCCGTGCCCGCGGCGGTCGCGGTTCTGCGATTTTATTTCAAAACTTACGAGACCGGTATTTTTGCGGTCCCGCAGGCGCCGCTTTTGAAATTATCGCCCACAAACTTGGCTGTTGATGATCGCGCGGCCGGCGGTTGCTGTTAAATAATTAGTACAAATGGTATAAAAACAAAGAGCCCGCGGTCGCAACCCAGCAAGATTCTACGGGCGAGCGGTAGACGCAAACAACCGCGGGCGCTGCGGGTGAAAACCGCGTCGTGAAATGTGATCTTTCTTTTTGCACATAAATCTACATTCTACAGAACCTGCGGGCCCGCAACCGCCGCGTTCGCGGGCAGAAACAGCGCCGTGATTTCTTAGCGTAACTCTGCTGATTCACCCCGACAGTGTTGAAAATGCCGTTGGTCCACTTGGCTGGTGATGTAATAAGAAAACAGTCAAGAGTAGGAAGTTATTCTATCAAACACAATTCTCCACGCTCAATAATATCATTAATTTGTCATGGTTTCGGTCACGTAGGGGTCGCTGGAGTCGTAATTGTTTTCACGGCTGTTGAAACATTTGGAGTCTCTCATTCACCGTGTCTTTTGCGTCATTGCTATTAATGGGGACTGAAAATGGTACATTGAATAGAAGTGGATCAAACTAAAATGTCACACTTCGTATTCAGAGTTGACTTTAATTAAACGGTTGAAGTATATCGTCGGCTTATTGCAAGAAGTCATTATGTGACATATTCATTATTCTTAAATAAACTGTAATTTCAACATTTTAAGAGTAAATGTCTGCCACATTATTATATATGATTTAATAGGAAGCTGCGTAATTCCTAAAGCAAATTAGAAATTACTGAGTTTTTGCATTGTCGACTATATTAAAATGAATCCATCCATGAAAAACGTATTTAGTGATTTTTTGCAGTTAATGAGTTCTTGCAATAAGCCGACGATATTTGCTTTACATGACGCGTAATCGTTTTTTTGTGCATTAAGATAAAAACCAATCGCCCTGCTCTCCTAATAGTAAGAGACAACAGTCGCCTATGGATACTATAAACAATTTATCAATATCACTTGTGCCTTTCAAAAAAAATTAATAAATTGTGTCTAGAAAGAAGTTCCGATTTCGATGACAAGAAGTACAGAAACTGACACTATAGATGTTCCAGGTGATTTCCTTTCTAATGGCCTAAAACTTAAATAACGTGTTAAAGTCTATCGACTACCATACCCTCGAGAACGGAATAATAGTAAGCGCTAACGTTGGAGGAGAAAATAGGTGAAGCGGTGATGCCATTCCAGGCGAGCAGCTGCACTGTACTTTGCCTTCTAGTAAATTCACGGATATAAAAAGCGTAATCAATAATGTTTTTATCGGATCCCGTCATTTTCATTTGAAGTGAACCAGATATTAGAACAAAGGCTGCCGCGGTTCCCACGTGCGATAGGAAACGGCCGAGTTCTATGCGGCCGCGATAAACGTCGGGTTTAACGCCTTGCAAACTAAGCCGGCACCAATCAGTGATGTTTCCGCTGCAATGGGCGTTTTGTGTGCCTTGACGTTTGTGTGGTGATGCGGGATTTGTCAGTCGAAGGTATTCCTGTAAAGCGGAAATGTTGGAACAATATTAATGATCATATAAATTGTGATCGCCTCCGAAGTCTAGCGGTCCAGGTGTTGGACTTGACATCATGAGGTCCTGGGTTCGATTTCCAGGTCGTGCAACATAAACATGGGTTTTTCCAGTTTTCTAATAAAAAAAAATGTTGCTTGGGATTGGATATGTGCCCGGTTGGCGATAGGCTTGCCACCTATAACATTGTGGGAGTTAGTGTGCCCTGGTTGTGCCTCTGCCTACCACTTCGGGGATATGAGCGTGAAGATACTTTTTTTTTTTAATATAAATTGGTATATTAATAGAAACAGGTCCAAGATATGCGTATCGCCTTCAATACCAGGAGTAATGCTGATCCGTTCCAAACTTGGAACATTGAACTAGATTTACATTGCTGGCTATGTTATTCTCGAAAAAGTTTTGTAGGTAGAAGACAAGACGATGGTTACCGTTTTGAGTAAATAGTCATAAATACCAACAGATTTGACATAACGCCGCGCCGTCAAAAATGTAAAAATTCTGTGCTTATTTAGAGTGTACACCATTTTCCTGATAGCTATTTAGAGTGAGTTTTACTTGTGCAGGATCTCATATTCAGCTTGATTTTCCTACATTCTAAATCACAATCCTTTTCAAGATTTCAAATCGAAATCGAAAGTCTATCTTCATTATTTCCGACAGTTTGATCTATCGGATCAGAATAAAGACCGATTTCAGCTGTCGTATTACCAAAGCTTGATAGGTACCGAAGTCACCTTTCCACTTAGGGCAAATGTTTTGTGGAATTAATGAGTTTATATTTTGGTTGTGATGATAGCAAACATCACAACCAGTTAATGTCGGATAAGTATATAATCACTGCAACTGTTTGCTGTACGCATCAGATTTGTAATTGTAAATGTGAATAATGTTTTAGAGTGAATTTATTCTTTAATATAAAACATATAATATGTAGCAGTTATTGGCCCTTAACCAGATTAACGCCAGACGGCGAAGAGACAACGTTAAATACCTTCATCTCGTAGCATGCCTTCAAGCAATAACTAAGTGCCAACGAAGAATTACGGCCAATATTGATAATCAATCCTAATTCAAAACTTGCATGTCCAAAATTGATATTTTGATCCATTTTTATGTTATCTCTTGCCAATAACATATCTGTTGACAGGATAAATATTGCAATTATGTATAGGATAGGCCGGCGGATACGCAGCTATCTAGATTGCTTGAAATCCATCTTTAGATATACATTATTAACATTGGCCGTTAGACTATTAATTTTACGCAACAAACTTTTCTTCTAGTCGCAAGTTGTAAAATCAATACTACTTTGTAAACATTTTGGCATCGATGTAGTATGCCGCCCTAGTAAAAAAAATACGGGTTGCACTCTGGAAATGCTGGCAGAAGTGAAAACTTGAATATTAACGTTGTGCATTTTTGATATTTTGGAATGGTTAGGAAATAATTTTGCACGAATTGCTTTAATTATTAGCAGTAAAATACAATATTCATTGATTGCGCTATCGTTCACAAACATGACAACACGAACATTCGCGCAAGTGTCCTGCGCCGTCTAAACGAAACAGCAGGCGCAAATGTATGCCACATTTTCGCCGCGCCGTAGAAAGAGAGGGGGATACCTCCTCTTCTATTCCGCGCCGGCAGTTTACTCTCCATCCATCTTACGAACTTTTGATCAGTTCACGTGTCCTGATGCGGGTTTAGAAGTTTTTACCCATTCCAAAAAAAAGTGCGCAACGCCGCTAAAGAAGTTTTCACTTCAAAAGAAATAGGTACCTGTTTAACGAAACACTGTCTGAAACAAAACCAAGTTGACATGAAATATTGAGGATTCAATTTTAGACACCATTTAGTAAAAGAGAATGTAGTGTTCAATGAGTCTTAATTTCTTTTCTCGTGAGCCGCAAGGTGTTTGCTGTTTTGCCTTTTAAAAACTAGATGAAAAAAATAGATGGCGATTGACATCACATTTCGAAAGAATATTTTCTTCTCATATTCTGATAGTCTGAAGTCCACATTTTCTGATAATAAGTTTGTTAAACAAAATTGGCCTTTTACAAAACTTTTTCACATATTTTCCTGTGTTTTTCCGGGCTCCTTTGCAGAATAGACCATCTGCCTTCCTGTCAGGCAGCTCGTAAAAGGCGAGCACAGGCTTACCGTCATTAACACTGTGACATCTGACTAGGTAGTAGAGTTTCGCAGCGATTCACCTGGACAACCGCCCTACCTATTCCCGCCGCCAGAACGTCATGGCGTGTTCCGGTTTGGAGGGTAAGATAGCCGGTAAACTTACTTTTGCTCAAGGCCTAACAACCCGGCCTCAGGTTGACAACGCACTATTACCACCTTTGGTGGTTGGTTTGGTGTAAAAAAAAATCTTAACAAAAATTTTAACATTATATCTCTATTTAATTCCTTTCTCTGTATATCAGTTGGTGTAGGTCAGGATTAATAGTGGTGAAGCACGTAACTATTGTAGGGAAGCCTGGCAGTTCCTTGACAAGTTGAATTAGTCGGGCCGCGACGTTAAGGCGAGCTTCAACATGCGAAGATATTTGCCTTTCCTTTGTATAGCTCGTTTCACGTTTAAGGTAAATGTTAAACCTTAATCGCGTCAGAATCGAAAGCATGGTTATGATGGAATTGCAAATCAATTTTCTGAAATCTTTCTTCCATCTTGAAATGTAAGTTAGTCAGTAAAGTGAGTTTCTTTTTTAAATATTTTGACATATTTTAAATATTTCAACAAAAAGAAATTTGGGTTTTTCCAATTTTCTAATAAAAAAAAATGTTACTCGGGTTTAGGAATGTGCCTGGTTGGCCATAGGCTTGCCACCTATCACATTGTGGGACTTAGTGTCTTGGGCCAGTCGTCGGTGCCCTGGTTGTGCCTCTGCCTACCACTTTGGAGATATGGGCGTGAATATGCTTATTATGATTTTATTATGTTGGTCAAATGTTGGTTTCATGCTTGTACTGTTTAAAACGGAGGAACTGTTTTAATCCGAGTCCAATGAGTAGATAAGACCATCTGCCTCCTTGACAGGCAGCTTTTTAGGGTACAGGTTAAACTAACAGCTTAAGGTCGTTACCAAGACTACCGGTGGTAGAATTCTGTGCACCAACTTTCCCGATTCAGGGACAAGGATCCTCTGCCATTAATATTATTCCTGCCGCAATAATGACTCTGTAGCTGTCTTGTAGATTTGCACAGTATGCCTAAAACCTCGCTCACAGTATAACGACGCACCTGTAACATCTATGGTGTCTACAAGCCACAGTTGTCTATTACCATCAGGAGAACCATGTGCCTGTTCGCTGATCTGTCACAAAAAAAAATGGTTGACCAATTATTATTAAGCTGGCTCTCCGAAGATGCTATCAAAAGTAAAACTTAACCTTTTTTTAAACTTTTTTCACATTGGCTTCCTAAGTGATAGTTCCCATCAACCGTCTAACTTATTTATACCGTCTTATTGAAAAGGCTATGAAGATTTTGGTTTACCTACTGTTCGGCCATTTTGTGTTTTTTTTTTTCAAAATTGCGTTCACTTATAATTCTTTCAAAATTGGATAGCTAATATTAATACAAATTAAAAATATTCTTAGAAAAAAACTCGTCAAGTGTCACATACCGAAGATAAAAACAACTAAACTTTTACTATAAAAGGTTTACGACTTTCCGGGGTTTAGACAGGATTACTAAGTTACGACTTTGGGAGCTCATATCTTCGAAATGTGACACTTTACGCGTTATTGTCTCAGAATATATTTTGTTTGTATTGATGTTAGCTATCCATTTTGGAAAGAATTATTAGTGAAAGTGATTTTGAAAAAAAAAAACAAAATGGCGGGCAGTAGGTAAGCCAGGCTTCAAACAAAAATCTTCAAGGCTGTTTAAGATAAGGAGTCGGATATAAATGTTATGACGAATATTTTATCTTCAGTGTAAGTTCGATGTATAGTTGCATCAAGAAAATACAAACAAAATAACGATTGGACCTTCAAGATGTACTCTTATTATTTAACGTCACAAAGCAACTAATACAGTACCTATACAGTTATCCGTTAAGATTTGGCACACATCAGCCAAGAACCTGTTTAGTTTTTCTCACGCACGGCTCGTCGCATCCACTTGGTGCACTGCTCTATGGCCAAGTTCAAGAGACGGCCCGGTGATAGCGCATCAATCATAGATGCCAGCTATTGATCGTTATCCGCGTTGACGTCACTTCTTCATTTTTCATTACATGGCCACAAAAGACGAAGTGTCACCGGCTGGCCAGCAATTATTTTCCAATTTGGTACGTTCGTCTAGTTTCATCGCAATTGAAACAAATTACATGTAACTCTTTGTTTGAATTCAGTTGTGAGCCCGTAGTCGAATAGACCAGGGTGCTGATTTAATTATCTCAGTTGCCAACTCAAAATGGAAAATTGTACATCAAATGACTTCATTTGTGTTTACTATCTCTGTTGTATTTCTGTTGGTCACTGGAGATAGCAAACATAAAACACGTTATTTGACAGCTATTTGATGTACACTTTTCCATTTTAGTTGGCAACTGAGATACATAATCAGCCCCCTGGTTTTTTGTGGATTTTACGAAATATGTTGTAATCTCTCCAGTTTTAGTCACGTTTCTAGTTGTAATGTCTATTCTTTGCATTGGATTAAGTCTGTGTTTGGTAACCTAGGCCAATTTGGTTGTTATTAATTTGGTCAGAGTTATTCGTGCGGTTTTATGCGACCCTGGCGCGCGTGCGTCACGGTTCATTGCCTTGAGTGCGGAAAGAGATCCTAATATGGCGGTCGGCGCAGGCGCAGGATTGCCTTGCGCCAACGCTTTGCGCTTCCATTTCAAACAATTCGTCTAGCAAGTGTACATGTCAATACGTACTATTGAGAATCGAAGCCGACTTGTATGACAATGAAATAATTTGCCAAAGAAACCGAATGAATTGCTACTCCGAATATGTGCTGTTCGTGGTTTCGATGTCGGAGGCGCGTTGCAGATGTCACCGAAACCAATGCGCCCCTAGAGGCGTTTGAGAGACCCGCCACGCCGATAAAAGCGGCAGTGGAAGAGGACCATGTGGCCAAGTCACGTAAGATTCAATGGGCTGATATCATTTTCACTGATTTTATCGCTTAGAGCACTGTTCATTGTTTTTGTTTATGGAGAGTTATCAGTTTTATATTGGGTTTGTTTGAGTTTATTTTTGCAATGTTTATGATTTCTTTGTTGGTTTTTGTTTTTCTTTTAAATCACCTGTAATTATTGCTAAAGCACAAAGTTTTTGTTTGATAGTGAAACTAATCATTAATTTACTTCGGGATTACTGTTAATCTCACAAAAATTGTTTACGAGGAGTTGGTTATTTGCAAATCTTTTTATTTGGGACTTATGTAACAATGTAAAATTTTGAGGTTTAATTACACATCATATTAGTCTTATGTGATATAGCGGTTTTTGGAGTAATCAAGCTGTATATATGCTTGTAGACAGGTACCTACACATTTTGATAACCGATTGGTGGTAGCAAGACTGTATAGTAACAATATTATATTATAGTTTTAATATTATATAAAAGTTTTCACATAGGCAATGTTAGGCTCTTAAATCGACATCTACCTTTATGGCATTGGTGGATAATACTTCCTAAGTTATAATGTATGTTAGTATAGCGTGATGAAATTCATATGGACTGTAAATTATTTTCATTTCATTTCAGTGATTGTGTCATATAATGAAAAAAAAAAAATTCTTTAATCAGTAGTTGAAAGTTTATTCCTCAGTCAATATACAGATTTAGTAATGGCCAAAAAATGCCGTTTATTTTATTAACATTTTTACAAATATTTTGCTTTACAGATTGTTATGAAGTTTAAAATGCAAGTTTGAAACCTATGGGATAACATATATTTTTCAAAAGTTTGGAGTTTATCCTCCTCCATCCATCCTCCATTGAATGAAATGCTTTATTTGATTTAGGTTAGAAATGTCGCCATTTGGAAATAAGAAAGAGGATGTGATCACCACCGTACCCTAAAACCTGTGTCGTAATTTAGGCATAAATTAAATGGGTGTATGTTTATATTACAGCGCCATCCCGTGTCACCCGCAACAACCAGATGCGGGTGTCGAACGCGGGCGGTGCGTACACCAACGGGCATGGCGGAGACACCACGGGCCGCCGCGGCGCCGAGAACGTCCCCCCGCCCCAGCAGCCGCAGCAGCCGCCGCCCAACAGTAGGATAACTCAACAGGTACTCACTGAAGTACAGTTAGCGTTGCCCCTTGCCTAGTTGTCTGGAAGTTGAAACTTGAAATAAAATTAAAAAAAAAATGAAGTATCTTCACTCCCATATCCCCGAAGAGGTAGGCAGAGGTACCCGAATAGCCGAAGATAGGTGACAAGCCTATCGCCAACCGGAAGCATATCCAATCCCGATCAACATTTTTTTTAATTAGAAAATTGGAAAAACCACATTTTCTTTTTGTTGCCCGACCCGGGAATCGAACTCGGAACCGCACGAAGTCAAGTCCAACACCGGACCGCTAGACCACAGAGGTGATAAATTTATTCAGACGGAAAATTATTTTTTACCAGAGTCGGGCAACAAAAAGAAAAATGTGTTTTTCAATTTTGTAATTTAAACAACGGTTCCCAAGATTTGATATAATATGACCGGTTGGCGACAGGTTTGCCACCTATCACAGGTTAATTAACGCTGACCTTCTAGTAGTACAGCAAAAAGTATTCATCTCTTTCATTCATTTCATTCGTTCATTTATGCCTGAATTGTCAGCACAAACCAGTGACTTCGGCACTGACGAAACTGCCTCTGCCCACTGAGTTATTAACAAAAATTTTTTTATAAAGTTTAAGTTTATTAAAGTTTTCTACCTATCCTGTTCCTATTTCCCCACCAGCCTCCTCCATCAGGAGGCCGCTCCCGATCCGGCAGCACGCCCAGCGCGGCCTCTGTGATTCAAGCATACCAACAACCACTGCACGGAAGAAGAATGCATAACATTAAAGAGGTTCCTTTTCCGTTCCTTCTTTTTTTTCCTTGGTAACTCGCACTAAGATGACAGCGACTGGTATTGGTGTCAACTTTTATTTTTATGTTAATAGACACCGCGTAATAAAAGTTAAGCAAACAAAAGAGAACAAATTCGCTTGTTCGTCTATGTTATCTTGGTCTGTACCTGGCTTGTTTAAATAGGAATGAGTGTGGCTGCTAAATGCTGTCAGTTGAGCACCTAGCAATTTTGTAACTTAACTTAAGGTTTTTAATCATTCAACATTGAAATTCTTGGTTTCGCTGTCGTCTCCGTGTAAAATGACTAACCTATTCCTAGTCCTGAAAACTTCTTAACTCTCCTCTATGATTATTGTTGTTATTTGTTATACTCAATGCAAGATTTTTTTTATGATATTGGAAGGCAAACAAGCAGACGGATTTCCTGATGGCAAGAAATTCACGCCTCCTAGAGACACCAAAGTTGGTAATGGTGTGTCGCCAACCTGAGGCCGGGATGCTAGGCCTCGAGCAAAAGTAATTTTACCGGCTACCTTACCCTCCCGAACCGTAACACGTAATGACGTTATGGCGGCAGGAATTGGTAAAGCGGTGGTACCAATCCGGATGAGTCGCTGCAAAACTCTACCACCTAGTCAGACGTCACGCCTCTAACACCGACGAGCCGTCACTAACACCGACGGTAAGCCTATGCTCGCCTTTTACGAGCTGCCTGGCAGGAAGGCAGATGGTCTATTCTACAAAGAAGCCTGGACTATAACGGGGAATGGTGTAGCATTTTTAACATAGGTGCTGTTATACCAAATATATAGGTAACCAAACTTGAAATAATTTTTATTTGTTGTTATTTTTTAATTTATCTATCGTCTAGTAATTAATTTTGTAATAAATAAATAATTTTGTTTGTAGTTCAACCCTCCAGTGTCGTCGGCTCGACCGACGGTAGTTTCGAGTACTGTGTCGGTCCCACACGCGGTGGCGTCGGGGGCCGTGCGGAGGTCCAATGTCGTCAAAGAGGTGGAGCGGCTCAAGGAGAACAGGGAGAAGAGAAGACAGCGACAGGCGGAACTAAAGGAGGAAAAGGTAAAACAACAGACTACTAAGATCAGTGGACATTGTCGTAGGGCTAAGAGTATTTGGAAGATGAACATGCTTAGGGATAGAGGTTTCAAACTCCCACTGCAATGTGTGATGTGTTGTACTTTTTATTATTAAAGTTAAAATTAGATCGTAATTTTTAATTTTGATCCAGTTTATATTATAACTATTAGTATTGAAAAAAGACAAGCCCGCTGAGTTTCTTTCGCCGGTTCTTGACAGTGTGAGGCCGCGATTCCGATCCGGTGGTAGTTTAAAAAAATGTCGATGCGCACAAGTACCACTTGTATGGTTCACGGGAATAAAGATTTTTCTGATTCTGATTCTTAGAAGCTGAAGCAAAACAGGTAGGTAGTACGTAGCTGTGTAGATCTAACAAAGGAAATAGTAAAATAATCAATAAAAGAACATCAGAGAGATAATCACAGCTTTTTCGCCACGTTATAGGTCATAGTATTTCCTGTCTCGCGGGCTACCGCTTAGCACACACCAATGATGTACAACCTACATTTGCTCGTTTAGTTTTTTGAAGCAATTTCCCAACAAAATGCGTGCATGTCACACTCACAAAGTATGCAATCTCAATTATAAATTATTTTTTGTGTTTTTCAGGAAGCCCTAATGAACATGGACCCCGGCAACCCGAACTGGGAATTCCTGGCAATGATCCGAGAATACCAGAACAGCATCGAGTTCCGGCCGCTCACCGGGAACGAGCCGGTCGAGGACCACCAGATTACCGTGTGCGTGAGGAAGAGGCCGCTAAACAAAAAGGAACTTAATAAAAAGGAGGTACGTGAGTTTTCCTTCGACTGGCTGTTTATTTTAAAGCACGTGTGTATTTACATTCGAAAAACACCATTCAGCTCATACTCCCGAAGTAAAGGTACCTTATGGTCCTTGGGTTATTAACATGTGACAGATCGCCCAGATTGGTGTCACGGCTTTTCCTACTTCTGATGTCATGAGGTCACTTTTTGCTACTGTCGTATTTGGAGGGTTAATTAGCAAGCAATTACTGAAGCACCAGACTTCGCTTATTTTCCAGTCTCGTATTAAAACGTCTGTGGTGACATGTACGTGTTATCATTAAAATATGTCTCTTGAACAAGTCACACAAATTAAATCTAAACCCAAAGCAAGCAAGTTATATGCTTGTGTTATGAGTGTTAGTCAACGATACTAATACAAAGAAATACTTAAATGAATACCAGAATAAATTTATTCAACATCCAGACCCGGAAATGCAGACATCTAATTGTTGATTACACAAATGCCTGCCCCCGTCGGGAATCGAACCCGAATCTCGCTGTTGGTTGATGAAGTTCTGCGTGTACGCTAGCCAGTCAGTCGAAAGCCTTAAAAATAGCAGCATGTCGGTGATGTTAATTCATAACTTTTGCCTCTTATATAAAAACAATCAACACAGCTTAACGTGTCAAGTAAATAAAAATGTATCGTTTATTGCAGGTGGACGTTATAAGTGTTCCCACAAAGGATCAGATGATAGTCCACGAGCCAAAGAACAAGGTGGACCTCACCAAGTACCTCGAGAACCAGAAGTTCAGATTCGACTATGCCTTTGACGACTCCTGTACTAATGAAGTTGTTTACAAGTAAGATATATCAATACTCCGGGTGGGAACTGTTGGAAGATCTGACTCATTGCAAACCTGAGACACGTTGTTGTGGGCTCAACACATGTAATTAAATTGGGTAAAGAATTAAAAGAATGGGGAAAGTAGCCTTCAGTATACTTGAAGAGAAGGCCCACAGGTTTCACACTCTAGATCTTGGTCTTGTATTGTTAATCACAATCGTGGGAAATTGGCCTTGACTCATGACTTCAGGTTTTGTAGTTTGTAATCTTCGAAGATGACAAGTAGACAAATCTTTTGATGGTAAGAAATAATCGTACAAAAGAAGTGCCTTCAAGTGCATTTTTTCTTCTGCGCTTAAAGGCACTTTTTTGTGGGAGCACATAATTATGTGTCACCTAGAAAACGGCCAATATGGGGTGGTGGTCAAACAAAACAATATATTAATCTTCATGTGGAAGTAATTTTACCTCGAAACCAAAATCAACAATTCTTATAGTCTCTGGCATGAACAGCGACAGCAACAGATAGGGCTTAATTTCACAGAACTACCACATACTCATGATAACGGTAATACATAATCCGGAACAGGTATTTCATAATCAGTACTCTTAACCCCTTTCTCAGTTTATACATCCGTTTTCCAAATTTTATCACTTTCAGTCCACCCAAAATCAATCCAAATGCTATAAGCAATAAATCAAAATAGGTGAGAAATGTGTTTGTGGGTGGTTACAGCCATTTTATGTTTAACATGAATGACAGATAAAATATTGACAAAGCAGATATACAATGCGAATGTGGATGTATGCAGGTACCCAGGGAGACCGAGGTTGACATTCCACAATCAGATCAATTGGATGTTATTCGAGGGTGGTGTCAAAAGTCTCCGAAACTGCCGTGTTTGTATGTAAAGGGGAATAAATGAGAAGAAAGCCAGACAGGTTTGTCAGGATCGTGAGGTCTGGCAATCGATACTCTCTGCCTACCCCGTAAGGGACTTGACGTGAAGATATGTATGTATGTATGTGTTTAACATAAAATATTAATTATGTTTTCAGATACACCGCCAAGCCTTTAGTTCAGACGATATTCGAAGGCGGTATGGCGACGTGTTTTGCGTACGGACAGACGGGCTCCGGCAAGACGCACACTATGGGTGGAGATTTTCAGGTACCTATCCCGTTCTTTGGTTGTTATAAGATAGTTTGACACCTATATAGACGACGTATCAAATGGTAAGAAACAGCTGTCGTCAAGAAACACCATAGATATACATAAACACCATGTCGTCACATCCTGACGCCAGTCAAGAATATTAGCTAAATTTTAGCTAGATTAGACTCTGGGAAGTTGTCAAATTGAACTTCAAGATTTTTTTTTAAGATTTTTCCCAAGTGTACTATTAATTTGGTTATCTGTATATTAATACGTTATGCCAAAACTTTGGAGCCCTTTTTGCGAAAATTGCGCGGACGCAGGAGCATAAACTTTGGGACACTTATAGTTTATGTGTAGGAGAGGTGCAGAACGCTAATATTTTTCAATAATAATGCTTATAAAGTACGTTAAATAAATAAATAAAACATTACCCACACTACCACGCATTTGACACACACAAATATATTGATGATAACGATAAAAGATCATAAATGGCGCACTAAAAAGTTTGGAAACAAAGTAGTTGGTCTTGAGAAATGAAGATGGCGTTCTTATCAACAACATATTAAAATTTGTTATGGCCGAATTTCGACCAACTGGCAACCACTAGTGTGTTGAATTATGTGATTTTGTCCCCCCAGGGTAAAATGCAGGACTGCAAGAAGGGTATCTACGCGATGGCGGCGCGGGACGTGTTCGCGTACCTCAAGTCGCCCAAGTACAAGCCGCTCAACCTCATCGTCTCCGCTTCCTTCTTCGAGATATACTCCGGGAAGGTAACATTCATATGAACACTCGCGCGGCTCAACCTCCATAAAAACTAAACGAAACTAATTTATGGTTATGTAAATATAAACTGGCAATTGTCTGGTATCTCGTAATAGGTGCGATAAAGTTTAATGGGTCTATGGGGGTGTTGGTCGTGCCCCCATATATAATATTAATATGTCCGAGAGACAACGAAGTGCACCAAATAAAATCACAAATACTTTGTAAGATATATTATATTAACATAGTTAAAGTACAACATGAAATGTTCGATGTCGCGGTCGCTCGTAAAAGAACAAAGGCCGTCGGAAAGCCTCACGGGGCGAGTTCAGTTTTTAACTGAGGTTTTAACTTGCACGCGCGCTGCAAGTGTACGATGCGTTGGCGACCGCTCGCATGAGTCACACATAACTGTATTGAGATTCTAAAAAGCCGTTATGAGGTTGCGCACGCCACAGGTCTTTACCAACAAGACTAGGGGTGGCAGGGTGTTTGTAGCAACTTGACTGATAAATGTATAGTATAGACTGATAGTTGTATAGCTATTACCTATCACTTTAAAATCTATATTATGATGATCAAGTTTTACCCTATCTACCATACTCTACCACTGTTACCAAACCTGGCCAGTTAGGAGAAGAAACGGGGAAACAAACTCCGAGGCAACCAAGACTAATCCTATTTACCTTAACTACCACCGTTTCCAAATCTCGCCAGTCAGGAGAAGAAACGGTAAAATAAATTCCCCAATAACCCGATGTTTTAACGATTGTTTATAAATTAAAATATTAATATTTGAATGTATTTAATATAAATGGAGAGTTTTGAAAAATCTAATATTAAAAAGTTATGGGTACATATTCCGTAGTTTCATGAATTATGATTGAAAATTTGTTATATTTCTAAATTAAAATTGACGATCGTTATGAAGTTTGACACGCGTTGACACTGCGACACAGTGAAGAACGTAGGATCGTTTTCGTAAGTAAGTGTGGTGTGTGCAGGTGTTCGACCTGCTGGCGGAGAAGGCCAAGCTCCGCGTGCTGGAGGACGGCAAGCAGCAGGTGCAGATCGTGGGGCTCACCGAGAAGGTGGTCGACACCGTGGACGAGGTGCTCAAGCTCATACAGCACGGGAACAGCGCCCGCACCTCCGGACAGGTAACTCTGACACAACATTACTTTATTTTCTTTATAAATAAAGACTCTGTATATTGAGTAATGCTTATTTTAATAAGTTCTCATCAAGTATAACCTTCTAGGAGACCAGTTGCAACGGATCAGTATACATACTGATATTATATATTTTTATTAACATTGAGACAGATATCTTTCAACAGTGCTTGCATGTGTTAGGTATTTATACTACATTTTACTCGTTATTCTTGCTGTAGTACACCAAGGTATTTATTTGTTACTAGCTATCCCGGCGAACTTCGTTCTACTAGTTCTGTTTGTTTGGGAAAACTTAAAATCTTGTTTAAACAGTTTTTCTTTTTTCTTATCTTAAAACCTTCCCTGGAAGGTAATTCAAAACCAAAATTAGCCAAATCGATTGGGCTGTTTTCGAGTTTTAGCAACTTTTGACTCGTCCTGATTGGTGCCACCGCCTTATCTATTTTTGTCGCCATAACGTCAGCGCTTGTCGTTAAAGTGTTCCGGTTCGGGGAATTAGTTAGCCGGTAAACTTACTTTTGCTTGAGGCTTAACATTCCGGCCTAAGTTGTTTCTAGGCGGTGTGAATTTCTTACCATCAGGAAATCGATCAGTTTATTTGCCTTCGAATATCAAAAAAATATAAAAGATTAAGGAACAGTAATTGAGCATTATCAGAATATGTTTCACAAATAAAGATATACCTGAGCTTCACATTCAGTATTCACGGTGTAGACAGAGGGAACTATCTAAATTCTAATGCCAAATGTCACGATCCTTTTTTCACATTCATGACTCTACATAGAGTGTAGCAGTTTCGAAGATTCTCGACACTATCACCTGTCTTTTCTTTCTTTCTTTAGAATTTGGCCTTCCCGTTAGTATTTTGCCATTAGTCAAGTAGATATTTGCATCAAATTTTATATCAATTATAATTAGTCGTCAGTAGATAAGTCATGTTAGCCTCTTGAGTAAGGCGGTGGCCTCATCACTCAAGCTCATGTAATGAGATTTGGCGGTAACGAGGAAATACACGATACGCTAATTTCTCAATTTTTTTTGTGCACTTTCACTGAACAAAATTGTACAAAATGTCACCAAAATTGACTGATTTCACTCAATATCAACACGAAATTCAATAATTATGAAAGAACTTCGACCATCTTTTCTCTCGATGGCGTCAAAACTCAACCTGTTTGAATTTTGTGTTATGATAAATTAATAACGAGTATGACTTGATTTCGTTTTCAGACATCAGCAAACTCGAATTCATCTCGGTCGCACGCCGTATTCCAAATAATAGTGCGGTCGCCGGGCATGCACCGCGTGCACGGCAAGTTCTCGCTTATCGACCTCGCGGGGAACGAGCGCGGCGCCGACACATCCTCCGCCAACAGACAGACGCGTGAGTACTGTCACACTGTACTGTGTACTGTGTCATACATCACACGTCACACATCGTGCGCAGTACATTGTACAGCGTACAGCATATTATTATATCGTACAGGGAACATTACATATTGCACCTCGAACATTACAAAACATACGTGACCATTCCTTTACGAACAATCAGGAGCGTTATATCAAAAATTAATGTTATGTGATGTATTTTCTTCGATTCTTATAGATAATTTTATTGCAAGTGTTTTGAAATTGTATTTATGTTATTAGCTACATAAATATACAGACATGATTAGCATTTTACATTTTGTTAATAATTTTGTTAGGTATGGAGAGTGCGGAGATCAACAAATCGCTGCTAGCGCTGAAAGAGTGTATCCGAGCGCTGGGCATGAAGGGCAACAACCACCTGCCGTTCCGGGTGTCCAAGCTCACGCAAGTGCTGAGGGACAGCTTCATCGGGGACAAGTCGCGCACCTGCATGATTGCCATGATCTCCCCCGCCATGTCTTCCTGCGAGCACTCCCTTAACACACTGCGATACGCAGACAGGTACGCTAACCACTGCATACAACGTATTACACATTTGCATAAAATAATAGTTAAAGTATATTCACGCCCATATCCCCGAAGAGGCAGAGGCACAACCAGGGCACCCACGACTAGCCGAAGACACTAAGTCCCACAAAGTGATAGGTGGCAAGACTATCGCCAACCGGGCACATATCCAATCCCTTTTTTTAATTAGAAACTTGTAAAAACCAAATTTTCTTTTCGTTAAATAAAAGTTAAATAAATAAATAAATCCGCATCTATGCTTTGCGATTGTGATGTGTGTATAGTTATTTTTGATGATAGTGTTGAATCCTCGAAAACTTGATAGTTTTGATCTCCCGTTTGAACTTGTATGTCATGAGGTTGTTATGTATAAGTAGTCTGACGTGTGTGTTGTGTGTGTGTGTGTGACACAGGGTGAAGGAGCTGGGCACGGCGGAGGGCGGGCGCGGGAGGGCGGAGTCCCCGCTGGCGGACGTGGACATGGAGCCCGCACACGACCTCGCGCATCTCAGGAGCCTCAACGTACGTCACTACCATGTTATATTGTTACTGCCACAAAATTATTGTAAACTTACTAATGTAAAAGAAAAAAAAACCTCAGAATATGAACTCGTAGCCTTCGTTTCTCGCCGACTCATATTTTATGCTCTAAGTACGGGTAAAGTGCTAAAATGAAAATAAAAATACACGAAAGTTGTTCCTTATAATAGAAATATATTAATATTGTTTTTAACCATGAACTTATGAAATATAATTGTATAGATAAGACATAATTATTTAAGTGATCTATTAGAAAATAAAAAAATAAAAATTTCACTGCGTTTGCCAATTTACTAACCAACACTGTTAGTAAATTGGCTAGCCGGATGTCATCAACGAGAGACTAAGGTAACGGGTTCGTATACTGTTTGAGTTGAAATAATCTGTCTTAGAAATTGTAATAATTTATAAGAATGGTGAATGTAGAAAAATTAAATAATCTTGAAATAAAACAAGGCTGATTAGGATAAATATTTTATAAATTAAATAAAAGAAATCTTTGAATTCTCTAGATTTATTCGCAGTACAGGTTTTTTTTACCGTTTTTTTGATATAGTGTATTGTCATTACTGTGGACTATTTCGAAGAATTTTACTATTTTGTGATCTTTATCAAAAGACGATTTTAAAACGTTGTGAACATCGATGAGGTGTGTGCACTCTGCAGGAGGGCGACATGTCTGCGGAGATGTACACGTTCCACGAGGCTATCGACGAGCTGCAGCGTGCGGAGGAGGAGGTGCTGGACAACCACAAGGCCATCGGGGACTACCTCCAGCACGCGCTCGCGCGCTGCACGCAGCTGCTCGCCATCACCAGGGACGTCGACTACGACCAGGACGGTACGACCGCACCACACACTCACACACACAAGCCGTACTCTCTCGCGTGTATGCATAAAATGAAATCGCACGTACACGAATGCTTACAAGTTTATACAATCAAACGCGTTTTCCCTGTAAACACACCCTAGCATATACACGACCAAACACACACAGACAGACACAAACACGTGTGTATGCATGTTTTCATATTTTTGCGCACACTGCCATTCAAACTTACGTGAACGTACATGTACGTATTTCACATGTTATAAAAATAGAAAGTGGAAAGTATTTAGACCAAAATCAAGTACTAATTTCACACTGAAAATTTTTCACATAGAAAAACAATTTTAATTTATTTGAGTTTATAACAACTTTTTTATTTGAAAAGTATTAAAATAAATAATTATTTACATAATATGCAAATTATAACAATGAATTGAATTCCAAACAGACTTTTTGCGATACGATTTGCAGCTATTTATCAAGTTATTGGCGCTAGTTTTAGTTTCATTTGGTTTTGCGTATTAGTATCTAATAGTTAAGCGCATGTTCCAGGCGTGTGGCCGTCCCGCAGTAAGCGGCTCCGCAGCGGCTCCAGCGATGGCAAGCGGCGGCCCGCCCTCATGAGAGGTGTGGACGGTTACCCTTGCGGTACACCAAATATAAATAACAAATACATCACAAACCTGACCTACCAGTTCACTGGAGTACAACCAGTTTTTGTGTCAATTGATTTAATCTTAGTTTGAAGACAGACATTGTGACAGGCGGAAAATACTGAATACCATCAGGAGTTAGTGCCCGTTAGAAAATAACTCAAAATTAATTTTAAAAAGTTAGTCGCCTGAGGCGTATTTTGCTATTCTTTGGCTTGGTTTCAGTTTGGATTAGCACAACAGATGTGTATATCTAAAAATTATGGTTAGTTGAGTTATTTATTTTAAAATCATTAGAAGATTATCAATGTCAATGGTTTCGTGGAGCTTCAAGCTCAAGTTGTCAACTCATGATAGTTAATGGCATTCGTGTATTTTTTTATGTCGGACCACTAGTATTAGATTCCGGTGAAATACAGTAGTGGTGGTTTTGTTGCGCAGCCACTAAACTAATTTTAAGTTATCGCGATCATCTTTTATGAAAGTAATAGAAATAGACAAAACACTTTTAGTGCTATCATATAAGTCCATACACGACATTTCTACAGACATTTAATTTATCAAGATTTAACATGTTCCAACTGGGTGCTGATTATGTGTCTCAGTGGCCAACTCAACATGGAAAAGTGTACATCAAATAGCTGTCAAATGACGTCATTTGAGTTTGCTATCTCGATTGTATTTCTGTTGTTCACTGGAGATATTAAATATTAAACACATCATTTAACAGCTATTTTTTTATGTAAACTTTTCCATTATGCGTTGGCAACTGAGATACATAATCAGCACCTTTATCTGACATGTCTAAAATGTTCCATCTCTTTCTTAATTCATTCGAAAAAGATAGCGTGCGCCTAAAATAAGTTTAGCTTGTGAACAGCAGAATCATCACCATTGTCTAATAATTTAAACACTCATTTTGGAAGCCACTTATATATGTTATTGTTTTAATGCCTACAAAACGTGCCAGGTCCCGTCCATGCACTTCATTTTTTTAACTTTATTTTGTTTCATATAGTTCCTCGTAGTTGTAGATTTACAGACGGTGCCCTCCAGGTCTTTATCGTTTAAGTTGCGCCAAGAAGGTCATAGCATGATTGGCGTCTACGCTACTGTAGATTCCTAGATTTTTTTAAAAATATGCTTGTTGTCTTTAAAGATTAAAATTGTTTGACACTTAAACTACTTGCCGCTCCGAAGAAACTGTGAATTGATTAAATCATCCGCCGCTTGTCATCGTTAATGCCAATACTATCACTCATATGGACTAATTTACAATATCCAACTGAATTATTAACTGAGGGTATATGGAAGGATTACGATTTTTTTAAAAATGTAATAACTTTAATAATTTTCATTATTTATATAAAAAATATAAAATATAAATAAATAACAGTGTAATATAACAGCAAGGAATTGAATGTTCTATCTTAACTCCTACGATTGTACTAGCTAATAGAGAATTTGTGTATCGTATGAAGGCCTTCACACACGGCAGCTATAATGTACATTACATCCCGGGATGTACAGCTTTACATTACATTAGTGTAACACACACACAGCAGGTATTGTAATGTATTTTTTCCTTCATTTCATTAGCGTACGTCCCGATTGACGCACATTTTAGATGTTGATCTCTTATACAGGCTGTTCTTATTTTTATATTATTATGGACTACTATCTAGTAAGTAAATAACTTACTATTAGATTTTCTAGATAGTTCATCAGAACATGATTTGGATTGTGACTTTGATGTACGTATCGCGACATGTGCCAAAAACAGAAACATGAAAAATGGAAGGGAACACACAAACTACGGACACACTTTACACGTTTGAATTGGACACAGTACACCCAACAAACGTCAGCAAATGGGTTCTATCCCACTCTCTTTTTCAACGTGAGTAAAAGGGTTAGAACGCCAATGAAACCCATTATGTGGTCTCTGTCTTTTACCTGGCAACTTTTTGATCATCCTGTTGGAAAGGAATTATATTGAGATGTATTAAGATGTATTGAAATATAAATGTATATTTTGGTATCTTTCTGCAACTTAAGATACTAAGATGTAGAAATGTATATTATAGCTGTGGTGTGTGGTCTCTTGACGATTTCTATAGAAAGATGTAATGAAATGTATCGTGCTGTAATGTATATTTTTACATTATAGTTGCCGTGTATGAAATGCTTAATATTTTATCATCAAGGTGTAATTTTTTAATACTTCATGCTTATGTTGAAGTGGTTTTTCGTTTTAAGTGATGGGAACGAAAGATGTTTTCGCATGTAGAGGTTATTCTAAATGTTGACCCGGCCTATGTAAGCTACTTTTATTTCTATACCAAATTGGGTAAAAACCCGTTCAATAGTTTTCGTGTTGAAATTTTAAAAAAACAAACAGACAAGCCGACAAAAAAATATATGTATTACACTTTCGTCGAGTTATATGTACTGTATAAAAAAACGTAGGAATCATTATTTTTTTATTTCTTTTTAGTTGAAAGCACGGAAAAAGGAAGATTGTTTAATTTTAAAAGTTTGAAATTTTAGAACTGTTTGATAACAGTGGTAGTTTGTTTTTATATCGTATTTTGCTTTAATAATGTGGTGAATAAGTGTTTTTAACAAGAAAATGACGAAAAGTAAATGTAGATCGTAAGCTGTTAT
Organism: Calephelis nemesis; assembly: GCA_002245505.1. Classification (NCBI taxonomy): domain Eukaryota; kingdom Metazoa; phylum Arthropoda; class Insecta; order Lepidoptera; family Riodinidae; genus Calephelis; species Calephelis nemesis. The sequence goes on from NJDD01005563.1 coordinate 119,554, forward strand.
TAAAACCGTACCGCCTTATCGCCGTAAATTAAAACGTGTTACATCCTATAATATATTTGTAGAAGAGCCATTATTATTTCAGCGTACGCGACACAATGGGAGGAGCTTCTGAATGAGCAGTTGGCAGTGTTAGCCCAGTCTCGAGATCTCGTGGCCGAGTTCCGGGCCAAGCTCACGCAGGAGGAGCACATGTCCCGCCGCATACAGCCGCGACACTAGCGCCGCCACACTCGCCGCCGCACAGGTACACGGACACATGTCTCACACCGACACATACAGCCGTAACACTGGCGTCGCCACACAGGTACACAGACACATGTCTCACACCGACACATACAGCCGTAACACTGGCGTCGCCACACAGGTACACGGACACATGTCTCACACCGACACATACAGTGTTACACTGGCGTCGCCACATAGGTACACGCAGGGAACGGACGGTTACGGTTAATAACAGAAACGTATCTGTTATTAACCGTTTCGTTTATTGAGTAACAGATACTATCTGTTACTTATTTATTTCGGTTAACAGAAATGAATAATGTTTGAGTTTATAAATACGCCTATCGATCGGTTAATAGAAACATATCTGTTAACCGTATGAATTCTGTTAATAGTAATCGGAAAATAAGGGTATTTGTCCATAAACTTTGAAATGACGAATGCGCGGCGCGGCGGTAATAGCGACTTTGGCGCTGGCGGCACACGGTTGATCGAAAATCGGCTATGAAAGACATAGGATCTTGATGTTTAAAATGTTTTTTTTTGCTGGAAATGACTTTTGCTGGTCATTACTGTTCGATAAATGCCATATGATGTTGTGTGCACAAATGGAAGAATTACAATTGATTTAAGAAAAAATCATGTAAAATAAAGATCTGTAATTGCAAGGTTTGCGATATTGCGATTTGAGATTTCTTTATATTTATTTGTGAATTTTTGACATCACTTGCGATTGTTTTTTTAAATCTTCAAAATTTTCAAAAAAAAAATATTACGTTTAGTGTTTAAATATGACTATACCAAGTCTAATTTATAATATTTTTATCCTTTGACCAACACATTGTAATAAATCACAAAGTAGTAGGTATTTCCTATTAATTTGAAATGACACGGTAATTATGGATTACGTAATATGTAATCTTGTATAATGCCCCAAGTCCACTTTAGCTAATTATCATATTGAGGTAATCACTTCATATTAATAAAAGTTGATACCTATGTCCCTAATGAATTAACTAGTTAAAAGGATACGTAACAAAATAATTTGGAGTACATGCTAATTTAGCAATTAGTGCAGGATTGCTATAATGAGGGTAATTAGATAAACGTGATCATCATCAGTCAATAAATTATAAAAAAACAGTAGCAGTCGTGAGACTGCCGATAGAAGTGAAAATGGAACTATTAAGTTGAGAGTAATTAAAACTATATGCAAAAATTATGACATTTTTTATGTTTTATTTATTAGTTACATGGGTTTTATTTATTAGTTAGATGGGTTAAACAAATCATGAACAAAATATAAATACAAAGTGGCAAAAAAAAATTAATATACAATTATCTTGTCAGTCAGAAATAGTCGATGTATTAGTGTATACGTGTACACAGGCTACTGCGCTTGCGCTAGTCTAGCTCTCCATAGCTATAGATATACTATTATCATTAGCATGTCGGTCACGCGAACCGAGGATTTACCCTCTACCAAAACGCTCAACTCGCCTAAAGAAGTTTTCACTTCAAAAATGCAAATTATTAGAAACAATTTAAAATGGTTATTGTATTAGATTTTATACTACATTTTAAATAAAATTTAAGATTTATATGTACCCAGAAATAAATGTTAACTTATTGTAACCTAACATAAACAATACTAGTCAACTTATTTCATACTTCGTCACCATCAGGATCCGTATAGAATCAGGCTCTACAATAGCACGTAGCGTCTAAGAACTCTGTCGGAGCTTACTGATCCTGAAGTTTCAATAGTTCAACTGTTTCTTTAAAGTATGTCGGCCTCTTGTGGGCATTTAATTTTGGTCTTGTGGAAGAAATTAGAGGATCAGAAAAGACGATAAGCATATTGAGGCTATCCTCGTTTTATGCTTCTTCCATGACCACAATATCATCTGCAAATCGAAGGTGAGTGATGTACTCGCCCTTGAAATTGATGCCGAGTTTTTCTCAGTGTAGTGAATAGTTTCAGAGAAGTAAAGTCTCCCTGTCTTACACCTTTCTGCAACTGGATCAGTTTCGAAGTCATATCCTGTAATCAGACCGACATAGCGTCTTTTTCGTACAAACACATCAACACTTCGACGTATGTATAGTCGATGCGACACCGCTGTAATGACTGAAGCACCGCAGATGTCTCTACCGAATCGAAGGCTTTCTCGTAGTCCACAAACGCTAGACTTAATGG
>NJDD01005566.1:0-39241 GCA_002245505.1 Calephelis nemesis
CGCCGAGCACTTCTTTCCGTTGTACGCTAGCTACATTAATTACTACTAGAACGTGGCCATAAAAACGAAATTTATATATTAAAAAAATGTTCAGATTTAATATATGTTTCATAGCAAAATGGCATAATCAATTTCAATATCACTTTTATTGCTAAGAAGCTAATTTTTACATTTCTCGTCATTTAAGTTTGTGTTATAAGGGAAAGGGGCATCAAACTAATCAAATGCGGAAAGAGTGAATGAATGGTTTTGCTTGACACGGTACTAAGAGTGGTACTAACTCTGGTACTAGAGAGTCCTCAGTTGGTCTTCGTTTTGTAATAATAATGACATTTAGTACGGTAACAAACTTTGATACCGTAACAAACCTAGACTTTTTGGTCTTGGTTTAAACCTGGTACTAGAGTGTTTTTTTGGAATAAGGCGGCATAAGTTTAAAATTAAGATCTAAAAAAATCGCAGAGACGTTGTAGTTATAATACATCTTTATATGTATTAAGAGCAATACTGGGATCCCATCAACCCACTTTTATGTATTTATAACAGAGGGTTGAACAAAACAAAACAAAGTTTTGTAATAGAGGTATTTCAAAGAGGTATGTTCAAACCCATACTGTACAATCAGCAACACATTTGTTTTTGTGCTTCTCCATGAGCCATCTCTTCACCCCACGCTGAAAATTCCACTTTCCCTGTGTGTGTCGCTGTTTCTTCTGTTGGCATCCCTGCAAAATCAATACATTATTGAAGTGAAACTTCTTTATCGGGGTTGGAAAAAAAATTAGTGGAAATTTTTTTCGTTACGTGTCACGTTTTTCCGTCACGCGCCATCTTTGTTCTAATCCCTACTACGCGTGATTCGAAGTATACTTTCTCCAGCGGAGTAGGGATTGGCAATAAATTTTATTTAACCAATTTCTGTAAAGTTGCATACAGTAAATTATTTTTTTTAAAAATAACGTCACAAAGAAGTTTCACTTCTTCACTTCTTACGAGTGTACGCTAGTACACGCACATATTTTTTTTTAGTAATTCTTACAATCATTTTACTAATTATTTAAATATTCAACTTGGAAACGATTCCGATTAATGATATCAACGAAAATTACAAATTTTGATTTTCTGATTTTTTTTTGGTCAGAGGCGTTGGTACAGGTCGGTTATCAAAAGCTGGCACGTACAACATATTAACACGCTGGTGTAGCGTCTTTGAATAAGTGCGCAACGTGACGTCGCGTCATGAAAATTCTGGTCCTCTCTTTCTTGTGCGGTCAAGCTTATGAGTGTGAAAGGTACAGTTATTCTTTTGCTTTTGCTACGGTTTTTATATACAGCGTGGCCTAACTAACATTCGTTATTAAATACGGGCTTTGTCGAGTCGCACTTCGAATCAAAATCTTTTATTTTGAACAGCCTGTATAGTGGAATTGCATGAGTGTGAGTACTGTGAACGTGCCAGCTTTAGTTAACTGACCTGTAGTTTGGTGACGTCAATACGAACATACTGTACGTGAATAGTTTTTAATAATGTTTAAAGAATATTCTATAGAAAAGTATTAAGAATGAAAATGAGTATAAGTATTTTATAGGATACTAGCGGTCCGCCTCGGCTTCACACGTGTATAAACTTTCAAATTTAATCACTTTCTCTATTAAAGCAAACCGCATCAAAATCCGTTAAGCAGTTTTAAAGATTTAAGCATACAACGGGACATAGGGACAGAGAAAGCGACTTTGTTTTATACTATGTAGGTATAGGAAGCGAAAGGATTTCTTGATCATAGTCCATTAACATTAACCATTAACATAGTCACAGAGACTAGAAATAGGTTAGAAGTACTAAAAAAGGTCAATCATCGCAAAAACCAGGTCACGGTGCTAGTGGCAAATGTATGGATATCAATCGTGTCGGCAGCAAAAAAGCTATTTGTTCAAAACTTACGATGCCATAGACAGACAGGCCCTTACGGGGTCATAGAGAAGCGAAGAATCAGCAACATCTATTGTATGTGAAATATTAAATCACTACCACTTCAAACTGACCTATAGGTAACTTCTCCGTGTCCTTAGAGTCATAAGATTTGAGCGAGGAGACGAGGTTAGATGAGGACAGCTTCAGTAGTTCTGTCGCCGTGTTGAAGAACACTTGGTCTATGCCCTGGAAAATGAGATATACAAAATGTAGTTTATGAAAGCATATCGTAGGTTTGATTTCAGTATTAAATTAGCTTTATTCTGATTAAAAATTAGCGCTTATTCTGATTTGATTTTTATTCACATCTTTTTTCAAAGCATGAAATAGAAAGAGACAAAACACATTAAGTGCTGTCAGATTAGATTTGACTTTATTTAGTACCTCGAAATATGTCGGCTATAACTTAAAAGCCTTACAAGCTATACCCTGATTAGTTTGATCTGTTTCAAATGTTTCATCTCTTTTTTATGTTTAATTGGTAAAAGATAGCATACACATGAAATAAGTTTAGACAATGTGCGTCAGAACCGGCACTATTAACAACTATTAGTACATGTGTTGTTGGACATACAAATGTACCTGATCGTGTAGAGCCGAGGTCTCGCAGTAGACCGCACCTATCTCCTCAGCGAACTTCGCAGCGTCCACCCTGGACACTGCCCGGAACTGCTCCAAGTCACACTTGTTCCCCACTAATGATACCACCATTGGATCCTGGACGTTACTGTGGGTATAAGAAAATCGGATTCGTAGACTTAGGGATGTGTCGATAGGGAAGAAACGATACGAGTAAATCCAAGTAGGTACTCGATACCTTTCTCCAATAGCAAGGGCATTTTAGCATCGATACTTTGAAATGAAGTATCGAGTAGGTATTGGTTTAAAAGTACTCTAAATTTTATGGTTAACGGAAATTAAAATAATGGACACTTCTAACATTAATAAAAAATGTTTATCATACTTCATACTAATATTATAAAGAGGAAAACTTTGTTTGTTTGTTTGGTTGTAATGAATAGGCTCAAAAACTACTGGGCCGATTTTAAAAATTCTTTCACCATTCGAAAGCTACATAATCCACGAGTGACATAGGCTTTGTTTCATCCAAATCGGTATAGTAGAAGCCAAGTTACGCAGGCGAAGCTGCGTGAAACTGCTAGTCGTATATTAAAGTTACTGAACGCATCCTAGGCCTAGTTTTGTGTAGCCTTGGCAGTTGAAAATATATTTGTCTATACCTGAAAAAAGTTTAACCGGTAGACATTTACAAATCTTGATTTTCTTGAGCAGCACCATGAAAACGGACTTTTTTTCATAAATTATTTTAAAGATGACGTGTTGTACTAGTGCTTACCCGCGACACTCAGGGTCGAGAGTAACTCAAAAATTATTATGTTAGAATATTATTAGTACTTTTCAATAAATAATACCAATACTTTTACGGTTTTCACTCAAAATTTTCCAAAAACGATACGAAACTAATAAGTATCGATACTTGACGAACGATACCAGTATCGAGTATAAGTATCAATACCTCAGTGGTATCGATTCATCCCACCTCTACATTATCTAGTATAATCTATTGATTGTTGACGCCATCCAGCAATCAAAGACAAGTGCCGTGATGGTCCGAGTCTTTTGTGTATAATAGACAATCTGCCTTCCTGTCAAGTAGCTCGTTACCGGCGAGCTAGGGTTATAACTTTAAGGGTCATCCAGACTTATAATAAACTAGCTGTCCTGGCGAACTTCGTTGCACCCATTCAGTATAGGAAATAATAAAGTAATACTTTCCCGTTTTCTCTGCAACTTTCCAGGTTTTTTTATGATAAGAACCTTCCCCTAATAATAACTAACGCAATAAAAAAAGAATTATCCAAATCGGTCCAGTCGTTCGGAACTTATCCGCTTACCAACACATTTAGCGATTAATTTTTATATAATAAATCTGTAGAAGAGTGAATTCTGCACTTTAAAGATATTAAAAAAACAAAAAATGGGCAGCAGATTACATTTTTAATATTTTTACAATTTCTGTCTATCTGTCTTTACCAAACCGCGATTCACACCGAATCTATAACACCGATTGTAACGAAATAAACGACTTTATGTTCTGTAGATGGTTATAGGCTATAAGTAACTCGAAAAGATTCGGCTGGATTGGTACCGCCGCCTTACCTATTCCTGCCACCATAACATCCAATGCTTGCCGTTGATGTGTTCCGGTTCGGAGGGTAAGTTAGCCGGTAAACTTACTTTTGCTCGAGACCTAACATCGCAGCCTCAGCTTGGCAGCGCACCATTACCACCTTTTGTGTCTCCAGGCGGCGTGAATTTCTTACCATCAGGAAATCCGTCTGCTTGTTTGCCTCCCATTATCATAAAAAAAGTAAGTATTTAATAGTCTACCTTTGTAATTCCTTGACCCAGCCCTGTATCGCGTCGAAACTGCATGGGCTGGTGATGTCGAAGACCAGGAGCGCCGCGTTGGCGTTCCGGTAGTACATCGGCGCCATGGAACGGAAACGCTCTTGTCCCGCCGTGTCCCACACCTGAAAAGCAGGGACACTCGTTATACTACAAACGTGTAGGTAATTCTTGGTACAAAAAATACACGAAAGCGAACGAAAATCATTCAGTAGCTAGATCTCAGAAAGCTAAGGCTAAGGAAATTGTTCGCTTTTAACTCAGATTTTTGAAATTATATACTTTTGAAATGAACTTTTTTATCGACGTATGAGAAAAACATTTCAAATTTCGCTCTTAAATTTGTTGACCTCTAGTTACGCCCACAAAAAACTCTGTATGTCATCGCTGAATGTTATACTTCGTTCTTCGTGATTTTTGTTTCGTCAGCCTAGGTAAGCTTTGAGTACCATTTTTTTAAATAATTTTTTTTTCTGTCGCGCTCCACGAAAAATCCTACTAATATTGTAATGTGAAAGTTTGTATATTTGTTTGTTACTACTTCATACAAAACCTGCTTTACCGATTTTTATGAAATTTGGCACACAAGTAGAGGGCAACTTGGATTAACACATAGGATAGTTTTTATCCCGAAAAAATGTTCCCGTGGGACCATTAACCACGCGGGCAACAGCGAGTTATGTCATAAAGTATCAATTCTAAACGTATGTACACTAGTACACACTCACCTATTTTTATTATAATAACGTTGACTTGTAAGTCTGGCTAGTCCTACAAGGGATGTTTTGTAATATCCAATAGCCCTGCAAAGGCAAAAGTCGTGGCAAATTTGTGTATTAACTGCTAATACGTATTAGTATTACCAAAGATAGTATATATTGTCGCCTCTGTGGTCTAGCGGTCCGGGTGTTGGACTTGACTGTACGAGGTCTCGGGTTCGAATCCCGGGTCAGCCAACAAAAAGAAAATTGGATTTTTGCAATTTTCTAATAAAAAAAAATGTTGGTCGGGATTGGAAATGTGCCCGGTTGGCGATAGGCTTGCCACCTATCACATTATGGGACTTAGTGTCTTCGGCTAGTCGTGGGTGCCCTGGTTGTACCTCTGCCAAACTCTTCGGGGATATGGGCGTGAAGATACTTTTTTTAATATAATATATTTACTAATCAATGGTATTACTTAAGAAACAAAAACATACTTATGATTGCTTAGGTAGTTCGATGTTATTTGGCACATAGCAATAGATCGTGTATCAATCGCTCATTGCTATTTTTAACATAGCAACCGGTGAGCAATTCGCATCGCTGGGAACTGAACGCGTTTTAAATACTTCCGTAAAACTGTAAACACAGCTTCTATGCTTTGAAGGACTTCTTGTATAACTTACTTGTAATTTGACCCGGGCGTCGTCTACATTAATGTTGCAGGTGAAGAAGGAAGCACCGATTGTAGGAGATATATGTTTTGAGAACATCTTCCCGATGTATCGTACCACTAGACTGGTTTTACCAACACCTGGAGAAAGTCATGTTGCAATTAACTAAAGCATAACATCTTTATATTAAACTAGCTGTTCCCGCGAACTTCGTTCCGCCCGTTCAATTTGTATGGGTAAATTAAAATGTTGTTTTCCCAGTTTCCTCACAATCAAACAGGATAAAAAGTATCCTATGTCCTTCTCCCGGTTCTAAGCTACTTCCCCACACATTTCCAGCCCAATCGGTTCAGCCATTCTTGAGTTATAAGTAGTGTAACTAACACCACTTTCTTTTATATATATATAGATTAATACGTAATGCCAAAACTTTGGACCCTTTTTCACGAAAATTGCGCGGTCGCAGGAGCATACAATTTGGCACACATACAGTTTATGTGTAGGAGAAGTGCAGAACGCTAATATTTTTCAAAGTATATTAAATTAATAAATAAAACATTACCCACACTACCATGCATTTGACACACACAAACAAATATATTGATGATAACGATAAAAGATCACAAATGGCGCTTTAAAGTTTGGTAACAAAGTATTTGGTCTTGAGAAATGTAGATGGCGTTATATCAACAAGATATTAGGTATTTTTTTTAATTTATTATGGTCGAATTTCGACTAATAGGCGACCACTAGTTTTAATTATTTTTAGGTTTGCCTACTAAGTGGTACAGCTATGAAACGAGTCGCAGGGATAGTTATCCATTCTAATTATCTTTTCCTACCGTTATGTTAGTGGTTGTCAAGTTGTCACCGCTGTGTTTTGCTTTGGAGACAAGGGAGCCGTTACAGCTAGACAAGATGCCTAACATTCAAGACTCAGATTTGCAACACATTTACGATTATAGCTATTATGTCTAGACATAGCTCACTTTCCGCTGTTCGCGATTTTTGCAAACGTTACCGGTTGCTGACGACCATGAACTCTAATTCGCCGAACACATGCTTTTATCTGAATTAAACCGTCGACATGTCTGTAAAAACCAGACCTTTTCACATGTGCAGCAGCGGCTGGTTTCCTGCCCATTATAACTCCACACACCGTTTAACAATTACAATTAATAATTTGCTTTTTTGCTATTGGTAAATTTTGTTGACTAACCGAGAGATATTCACGTCATCGAGTTTTGGGTGAGCAGTGCTCAGCCTGAGATTTATATATAATTTATAGCAATTTATATCGTTTGTACCAGCTAGGTTTATACCTAGCTATCTATACGTTATTGTCCGCAACATGGGCGGGTGGTCTCCCGGAAAACTAAACCACGACTTGGTGCTGCGTTTAAAGGAGGGGGTTCTGTGTTCGGTGTTAGTCGTCGGATGGAAGAGGGGTCTCAGATAATATTAAGCGATATTATCAAACAGGTAACGGAATCCACACAAAGGATACTTTTTTCCGATAAGTAACTAAAATGTCATTTTGCTTTGAAATGTTTCGGAAATGTTTCTAAATATAATTAGTATATAAATCATCACTATAAATATGTTGTTGTGAGGGAATGAGAATATTCCTATTTTATTTCCTTATTTGACTTCCTCTGTATTCTATATTTGTAAATCATACTTATAGTAAAAAAATGTAAATGATCATTATAAGTTACATTTATAGTCAACAATGGAATGAGGGCTGCTATAGGTTTAAAGTGTCTGTCTGTCTGCAGTGTCATAACTTCTGAATTGAATTTTGATGTGGATTTTGTGCTTGAACGCTAATTGAGATGGTTTTAGATACCTACATTACAGGTTTTGTATTGGTATTGGACATTTTTAAAATTTAAGTAATGGTGTAATATCAATGATTTTAGAAACAAGCCACTGCCTGGATCTGAGGTTGTTTTTTTATGTTGTTTATTAATAATTAGTAATTTAGTTCTTAGTCAGGAATCAATTGTATATTGCGACAAAAAGTAGCCTACCAAGGTAAACTAAACAAAAGATATTACAAAGTGTCTTCGTTGGTTAACTGGTTTTAATAAATATCAATAAAAATGTTTGGCCTATAACAACTAATTTTAATATATATATAAATGTAAATATGTTAACTTAAATCCTCAACAAACTGGGTTACAAGATAAAAGTTATATATAATAGGCTGTGCTGCTAACCTTAAGGTTAAGCTTCCTGCCACTCAAACTGTAGTAACAATGTCAAGCAATACTACAATATCAGCAGGTTTAGTAAATTTGCCCCTTTTTTGATGGAATGAAATAGACTAAGACAAAGGCAAAAGATAAAAAATAATCTGTCTCAGTTGCAATAAACTAAGTAAGTATAAGTTACTTAAAATATGCAATGAAATTAATTGAGTGTGTCATAATAGCAAAACTTTAAGAAATTGCTATCTAAATAGCTAAATTATAGTAATTACAATGCACCCTGTTATAATTAAATGTATAACCCAAGTACATGCTGTATTGACTAAAAATATTTAAAAATTAGTAAAATACAATAACAGTATGTACATATTTTATTGAATATCTATTCAATCATGCAGAAGTATTCACAAGTGGGTTACTAGTTTTTATCATATTTAACACTGTTATGTGACGCAGAAATAGTAAAGTTGCCGATCCGGTTTATTAGCTAATACTTTGTGCTTGATTCAATTGCATTAGGTCATATTAGGCAGTTACTATTTAAAATAGAAAAAAAATTAAGAATTACCTTGGGAACCAAGTACTACTATTTTTCCTTCTACAACTTTCATTTCTAGGATTTCAATAGCACATAATAAAAGAAAGTAACATTATATTTGCTAAGAATTTAAAAGTAAACATACAAAGTTATTGTAAACAATTGATTTGACATACGTTCACCGAACGTAAAAATATATAAACTGAAGAAATGTATTATAATTTATAATGACAGTCATAGAGTTGCTAGTTAATTAGTATGTTTTACCCATTACATTACCCTCCATACTCTTAACAGATTGGTTTATGTTTGTTTACCTGTTTCGTCGAATTTTAAAACACCGTTTTGTGTCATTTTCCTTTTTTAAAATGTTTTTAATGACTATGTTATTCAGTTGAAGACAAATGCAAGAAAACAATGAACCTTAGAATCAAAATGGTCATTGCTGTGTGCACTATATGTATTATGATGATATCATGTTTTGAACTATCAAGTAAATAATAAAGAATAAGGGAATACAAAATAAATTATATTTTGAGGATCGGACAGTAGGTAGATATTACATTTTGAAAAAGTAAGGATAATGCATGTGAAATATACCCGGCTGTACGTATATCCGGCTACCCGGATAGCTTATATACGTAGTTTAAAGTCTTAGTCCTAAGAAAGTAGTTTCACTTTCTTATGGTCAGGAATTTAAGTTATTAAACACTAACGTTTTCGACATGGGTTCTTAAAATTATGATAGACACAAACCACTATTATAATTCTGCAAGTGTTACGGACACGACTAGTAAAGATCGAATAGTAAAGATTAAAAAAGCAAACGATTAATATTATGAATTATTTCAATAACTTAATGATTATTAAAATTGAATCATAATATTGCATGTCATCATTGGACGGTGATATCGCGAGGTTGTAGCATAATACAAATAGTAGTACAAATAGTTAACTGAGTGGCTACGCAACTCTGGTAATGACATTATGAACTGGATCTATCACTTCAAGAAACATTCTTCTTAGGTGTAGGCAACGGTTGTATCTTACTGACAAGAGAGCAACCTGCTAGTTCGCTATCCACAACCACAGAAATTACATGGTGATTGGATCACAATAAGCGTCATACATGCAAAAGTTCGAGAATATTATCAAATCTTTGTAACTTGTTTTTTTTTTTAATATATAAAGTAATGGCGAATACAATTAATTCTCTGGTAATGAATAAATCTGCCTACCTTGATTACGTAATATTGCGTTATTCAGGAATGTTTATTTTTTTCAATTTTTTAACTCACAAGCTTTCTCTTTACTAGCTTCCTTTTAAGCATTTTTAGGCATTTTTTACCTTGCAACAGGGAAATCCTCTTGTCTGGCAGTACTTTAAATCACTAAATGTCAATGTCACTTGCGCTTTGATTTTGACATTTAACTGTAACCAATTACCACTTGCGAAAAATAATATTTCTATGTTGTGAACATGGGCGTAAGTTTATAATATTACGTGAATGTATTAATAATTCATTGGCATCATTGGCTTTGAATATTTTATTATGAATATAGTGTTTTACAATGTGATTATTATTTTAATTTTATAATCACGCCATCTACAAAAATATTGGTTTACTTATTATTTTTGACAAACTACACCAGATGGCATCAGTCAGAGTGTATAAAAATAAAAGATTTCCAATTTTCTTTTTAATTAATTTGCATGTTAATTGTTAGGATGTGCACGATATGTGGTTTATTTCTCCCCGAGTTGGTCCGGATTTTTTTGCAGAATAGACCATCTATCTGCCCTCCTGCCACGCAGTACATCTGACTAGGCGGTAGATTTTGGCAGTGATTCGCCCGGATAAGTACCACCGCCTTAACTATTACATGACGTCAGCGCTTGCCGTTGACGTGTTCCGGTTCAGAGGATAAAGTAGCCGGAAAACTTATTTTGCTCCTGGCCTAACAATCTGTCCTTAGGTTGGCATCGCACCATTGCTACTTTTGGTGTCTCTAATCGGCGTGAATTTCTTACTATCAGGAAATCTGTCTGCGTGTTTGTCTACCAATATCATTAAAATATATGTACCTACAATCCGATATAATATAATAATTGTATAATAATCTTAGAGAATTAAGTAGGTAGGTATGTACTCAAATATAATTTACAAACACTAATTTTAATATGAAGTCTAATTAACACAAAGATTTGTTATTATGTTGAATAGTAAAAAAATACTCTTAATAAATGAACAGTTCCTAAAGTACCTATCGCAGCCTTATCTATATTTACCGCAATGCCATGTCAGCTTTCCTGATCATTGTCGTGTTATGGTGTGAAATGCAGCCGGTAAACTTCATAACACAAGAAACTTAACACATTTCTTGTAATATTTGTCTACGTTCTGTGTAGTCAGCCTCACTGACTAACAGCTCGTAAAAACGAGTATAAGTTAAATGGGTCAGTACCAATAACAACACTGGTGAAAAGAAAAGAAAAGAAAAGAAAGAAAGAAAAAATATTTTTATTTGCGGAATATGAGTGTTACAAAGATGTTACAAAATTATTTCAGCGTTTCAACATATTCTACCAACTTGTGGTGTGCAAATATTTAATAGGGTTTAATAAAATTACTAATTTTAATTATTTAGTTAACAATCTACAACACACTGTATTTTGTATTTAATAAAAGATTATTTATAAATACAACAATTTTTAGAATGTAAATTAATTTATCCCTGTCTACCGTAAACTACCACCGTTTCCAAACCTAGCCAGACAGGAGAAGAAACGGCGAAACAAACTCCTGCGCACCCGATATTCTGCAATTAAATTAATCATATTAGACATACTATATTATTTATTCTTATCTGCAAGAAAATCTTTGACACTATAATAATTTTTCTCTAAAAGTAAGTTGAATACCTTTTTTCGAAATCTGCTTAATGGAAGTGATTTAAGATTGAGATTGAGATTGTGGGTTGAATGCTGTGCAGCAACTTGTCCGTGTAAGGATACATAGGCTTTCCTATTCTTGCCGCCTTAATGATAATGTCGTGTTCGAGTCCAGAGGCTGTTCCTCTGGGGGCTATTCTTGCATAAAATGCCTAACTCCCTGACCATAACACTTCGACATACCTATAACGTCTTAGTTGTCAATACTCTATAGGCCACGGACGACTTATATCATCAACATTTTCATAAGCCGCTTCAAATTCTCGTCCTCGGTTGACAGCGCACCATCTATATTTTTGGTGACTGTAGACGACGTGTAAGTATTTCTTAACATTAATAAATCAGTCTGATTGTAAAAAAATAAGTGAGTATCTTCAATGTTAGTACCTACAACCAGATTATTACTTCAGTGTTAGTATAACCAGAAGATTAGCCGAAGGTGTCTAAGTGCCAGTATGTATGGTCAAACCCATCGCCAACCGGAAACTTATCCGAATCTGATAACATTGAAAAACACGTTTTTATTTGACCAAATTTATTGCAAAAATTATAAGCAGGTAATTGAAATTGACTGACTGAAATATTGACATAAGGTAAGTAGATCAGGTAGATATCATCAATAGCCCCCTTAGACAAATGACCATGCAATTCCTTGCATGGACGGGACGGGACGTATTTCCCAGTTTAGAAAGTGGTTAGGACCAGGCACCTTTTTTTGCCTGTCGGCTAAGATCCAACTGTGCTCGAATTTATTAATTATGTTACGGGTTGTTAAGAGAGTCCGTAATATTGCGATAGTGGACTCGCTTGTAGGTGTGTGCATGGCAATTGGCATCGTGTTGATAGCAGAAATAGTACCCAGCGCAGCAAGGTTTGCTGCCTAGGGGCCATGTTCCAATGGATACGTGCTTAAAGCACTAGGTATATGTTATATTTTCCATCGCTGGCGCTTGGTAAAACTTTAAATTTTTTTTTAAACTATATTTTAAGTATCACAAATTTATTATTATTTTTAATAATTATAGTTTATACAATTAGTTTAAGTTTCAGCCCTGATGATGCCGTTAAAAGCCACAAAGGTAGGCTATATAATAATAAATTAGAAGTGATACGTAAAACAGTAAAAGTGTTCCTACATTTACAAATACGAATATTAGGGATACCTGTTTTACAACAATAAGAAACCGCGATGAAAGCTTGTGCGCCTTGTGTTAGTACTGTCGGATATTTTTTGCAAATACATTATACTCGTACATTTTGGTGGTAGAGTTTCATAGGGACCTGCCCGGATTGGTACCACCGCCTTAGCTATTCCTATTCCTATACCGCCGTAACGTCAGTGTTTGCCGTTGAAGTTTTTCGGTTCGGAGCGCTAAACTTACTTTTACTCGAGGCCTCAGGTAGGCAAGGCAAGGTGTCTCTAGGCGACGTGAATTTCTTATCATTAGGAAATCCGTCCTCTTGTTTGCCTTCCAATATTAAAAAAAAACTTTACAAAATCTTGGAAACTTAAAAAAAACTTTGAAATAAAAAAGATTGGGACACTCCTGAGTCCAGACTTCAAAACTGTATTAAATTATTGTCTGTTGTTTTTGGTATTACGGGAACACTGTTAAACAAATTTTAAATGGGTAACTGTTGTAACGATTAGATTCCAACTATGTTTTATAAAAATCGGTCAAGCGTAACCATGTCTACATTCATTTGAAAAAAAATCCGAACATAGGCGAGCGAAGAAAGTTGCTTATGTCGAAGCAAGTTTCTACAATTTCAAATAATATTGGAATGTCAAAAAAATATTTATTTAAATCTAGAAATCGAAATCCGTCCCTGGCGCTCATCGGCAACAACAGGCAAGTTGATTAACGTTACACCCCTCTCTTTCTTTCCTGTGTTATTTATCCCCGTCCCGTTCCTCCTATAACTACCCACAAACTGAAAATAACTTTAACTGTTCGAAGATAAGTAATAGGTTTTTTAAATTGTTTGATTTTAGTTTTTAGTTTTCCTTGTAATTTAGACGAAGATGCTTGTCAGGCGGGCTTATTTAGTACTTCTGTCTTTTTGATAATTTGTCTATTTTTATGGCGTAGGGTTGCGATGATCCTAGCGCATGTAAGTCGAGTTTAATTTGTTAACAAATCTATATAATTAGATACAATGATTATTCCACTCTTCTGCAGTCCTTGTTAAGTCCTGTTACGGATGATTAAGTCCACATCAGATTTTGTCCTTGTCATTTTCCATTTTCGTATACACATTCATCGTTCGTCTAAATTTGTTAAGTTTAACTTTAAGTTATCTAACTTGACAGTGGCACATGACAGTAACTGGCAATGACAGTATGTTAATAGTATGTAGCATTAAATGTAAAATGTAGCATTGATAGCAATCCGGGTAAATTAAAAGTAAGTCTCTACCAGCTAGCCTGGCTTCTAACTACTAGTGGATCAATTCAGCATTTTTAAATACTAGATTATGACACTAGAGGGCGATGGTGTCATCTAACTCCGTAAAATTTTCAAATCTACTACCCTCACGTCATTTAACGTAGTCGGTTAAAATAAGCTTTTTTTAATTAGTAGAAGCAAAAGCACTTTCAGTTTCATCCCGTCGCGGCGGCAATCAGAATAAATGCCGTTCACGTTACAGACTTTAATCTGTTCTCCTTCCTCCATATACTCTATTAGACTGTTCTAAAACATCTGAGTTCATATTTTTTAAGAAAGTAATAACCTCTTGGTTAACCTATGACTAACACCCATAACAGAAGCATATAATTTGCTTACTTTGGGATTAGATTCAATTTGAGTGACTTGTCCAAGAATATTTATTTATTTGTTATGATATTAATTGTTTATAACACCGCACACTTCTCCCAATGTTTCGCCCTGTATACCGAAAAGTAGAAAAGGGTGATGGTGGGTTAAGTCTGTGTGTGGGTTTTAATAAGATTTATTTTGCTACGTACAGACATTGTTTAGTCAAAAGTCAAAAATTCAAAAGTCATTAAAATTAAAATTCATTCAAAACCATATTCTGTGGTTTTAGTTGTTACATTAATGACACATCTTTCAAAATATTGATCTCTAAAACCTTCCGAGTAGGCGTACAGATTTAATAATTATTATTTACAGAGTGTCGAGTTATTGTCGGCAGTTTTTTCCCGTGTTGGTCCGAGCTTCTTTGCAGAATAGACCATCTGCCTTACTTCCTGGCAGCTCGTAAAAGGCATAGACTTACCCGTTACTAACACGGTGACATCCCACTAGGTGGTAGAGTTTCGCAGCGACTCGCCCGGATTGGTACTTATTCCTGCCACCTAAACGTCCAATGCTTGCCTTTGACGTGTTCCGGTTCGGAGCGTAAGGTAGCCGGTAATCTTACTTTTGGTCGAGGCCTAACATCCCGGCTTCAGATTGGCAAAGCATCATTACCACTTTTGGTATTACTAGAGGCGTGAATTTCTTACCATCAGGAAATCCGTCTTCTTGTGTGCATTCCATTATCATAACAAAAACTCTGTCATTTCGACGATAGATCAAAATTGTCGTCCCCGCCTCTCGGACTATGCGAAGCGCTAATTACGTTGACTCGACAAAACGGTCGTTATACCACCCTACTGTCTCCGAAGCTAAATTACCACATTAAGGTACTGGGTAAGAAGTTAGAAATATTTTACCGACATTGGAAAAGGAATGATTTACATACGTTTTTTGAAGTTCGGCATTTTTAAGTCTTTACGACTTGTTCCTTTTATGCCAATCTTATGGCTGCTATACACATTGGGCCAAGTTGTTTAGATAACATCCGATCCTTGTGGACCTAGTTCGCATATTGACGTACTGAGTGCTCTGCTTTAGCACTTTGATTTTCATATAAATGGATTTTGAATATCTTGCCATCAAGGCAATTTATTTATTCCTTAAACGTTTAATAGTGAATTACAAAGTGAGGATGGTGAATTATAAATAGATATTATATTGCCTCGTTGGTCGAATATTTTATTAACCTACACGCCAGGGTTTTCTACTTTCTCCAAGAATCGAGCTCAATTCCCGACTAACTCAATTCCTTTTTTCTCCTTCCATTTATTCCATTTTCTAAAATCCTTATTCCTCATTTCCTTCCTATTCCTTATCCTTATTATGATTGTAAGATTGGCTAAACATGGTATATCCCAAACATTTCACAACCCTAACATATTATTCATGTTATAATTTGCTTGAATTGTAGTTTTAACTACAAGTAAGTAAGTGTTCTTTAGAACATTCATGCAATAATCAGTTTAATTATAATAATTTATTATTATTTTTGGTTTAAAACGTTTACGTGTTGACACAGACTACTCAAGTTTGTCCCCACAC
Organism: Calephelis nemesis; assembly: GCA_002245505.1. Taxonomy (NCBI): domain Eukaryota; kingdom Metazoa; phylum Arthropoda; class Insecta; order Lepidoptera; family Riodinidae; genus Calephelis; species Calephelis nemesis. Next base: position 15,849 of record NJDD01005566.1, read on the forward strand.
CTTACCTCCATTTAGTAGCAACAATTGGATTGTTTTATACGGAAAAGTAAAAAGGAACTAGGATTTATTACAACTTTTATTTTCCCATTTTCTCAACAAGGTTTCCAATGTCAGTTATTATTAAGTACCTAAGTCCTAAGTACCTAAGTACCTACGCATTATTAAGTGCCTTAGTCAATAAGTCTAATATAAGTGTAGGTACTTATTTTTACAACTATATTTATTACTGGCTTATCGAGGTGTAGAAAGAAAGATGTCTACAGTACTACTATTTCAATTATGCGCTTCGGTTTTACACGTTTCACTTTTTTTAAACTTTTTACTTTTATTTTTAAAATTGGCTTACCTGATCTTAATTTAAGCGAAATGATTAATTAGGTTTTTTTAATAACAACTCTATATCTTTAAATACATTTGGATTTCTGAAGCTTGACGAATATAGCCAAGGCGCATAATTTAAATAGTAGATACTACTGTACTAAGATATCTCATCGTTAGGTTAAGGTTCACGATAAGACAATAGGATTTTCTTTTAATAATACAGATAGTAGGAATATACTAGGCAAAGAAAAGGCACCTCCTCTTGAATACTCCAACAAACCCGGCCACAAGACATAACAGCGAACACAATGGTATATAAAGGAATCGTACACAATACATAACAGCAGTAAGTAGGCGCGATTAAAACAATTAACGGGGATGGCGTTCTCTGGGTCTGCCTTAATTTACAAGAGACGGTGAATGCTTTTTGTTAGTATTTAGTTATACAGCAATTTTATTAAGGAAATTTTAACTAATTAATAATAGTAACAATTATATTTTTTTAAGTAGTTAGAAAATGTTGCAACTGTGGTCAAACGTTTGATATTTAGTAAAATTGTAAAACCTATACGTTATAATATTTGCTTCTACAAATATTCTATTGAACCGTAGGAAAGGAAATTCATTATTTCTTTAAAAATGATCTTCACCCCCATATCCCCGAAGAGGAAGGCAGAGGCACAACCAGGGCACCTACGACTAGCCGAAGACACTAAGTTCCTTAATGTGATAGGTGGCAAGCCTATCGCCATAGAAAATTAGAAAACCCAAATTTTCTTTTTGTTGATTATTTATTATTACGTTAATTTTTTCTTTATATTTTAAATTTGGTTAGGTAGCTTGTGTATTTGAACAAGTCCCTGACTATTGATATGCTATACATATTTTCATTGAGCTGCATATAATTACAAGACCTATTATGAAAATGTACTACTGATAATTTTAATACATCATAAAAAATCTTGTAGATCTCTAAACTTAACAAGACATAACGACTTTAGCACTACTTCAAGTTTGTACCTTTACCGTAACTTTTGTGACATTGTTTTACCCTTATAAAATACTAGGTGTTATCCGCGGCTTTGCCCGCGACAAATTGATATGTAAGCTATCTTATCTTGCAAGTTAGCTCAAACTGAATACGGTGTGTAAATTTGATTGACATCGGTTAATTAGTTTAGGAGTCAATAATCGTCATCTTCAACAACAATCGGATAAACAACGTGATTTATATAATATGAGTGAACATTGGTGAACATTAATACAATAAAAATGATAAATGTATGAAAAATATTTTATTTTTTATTTTGATAGTGATATATTTGCACATCACAATGTGGCAGTTATGTTACATATTCCGCAATTAAATTATCAGTCAATTATTTAAACCGTCAGTAACAGTGGAGGGTTTGATAGTTGATACAGAGCCGCTACCTCTCGTGAGTTGGACAGAGAGAGCGCGTCGGGTAGAATCGACGGTAATTTGTACGGTAATGGCTCCCCCGGCATATCTTTAATCTGATCGCTAATTGGATGGGCCCCAGGGCCGCATTTAGCTTACACTTTAGTAAATAACTAGTATTTGACCATGGTTTCTTCCGTGTGGATTTACAATTTTACTTAGACATTGATGGTAACTTTGTCGCACACTCACTAAACTAATTTTAAGTTGTCGCTATATTCTTTCAACGATATACATGATATATGACATTTATACAGACAGTGTTCCCAACTTTCAGATGTTTTTCTCCCCAATGGAAAAAATCCTCTTGGAAATTCCCCTAGACAAATATTTTAATTAATATTTAATATAATCATTAATAAAAAAAAAAATAATTACTTGATAAAGAAACATAATTTAATTTTTAAGTTTAGCGGTGACAACAAAATCGGCAGCACTATAGTAATATTTATTTCTTATTTAAACACATTTTTAGTAACATACCAGATGTCACTAAACCTCTGCGTTAAAAATAAATAAGAACATTTGCTTTATTGGTCCAATCAACGTCTTGTAAATTTTTTCTAATAAATTAAAAAAAGAAATCCCTAATAATACCCCTAAAAATATTCCCCCCCCCCTAAAAACCCTGGGGGGAAAGTTACCCCCACCCCTAAGTTGGGAACCGTGTCTACAGACTTTTAATTTAGTACCCGGAAAAAAGGTTGATTAAAAACGTCATGAGTTGACATGTCCAAACTAATCTAAAGAGCCTAAAATGTTCCATAACTTTTCTTTTTTTCATTGGAAAAATACAGTATACACTTAAAAGAGTTAAATTGGCGCTCACCAAAATTACTATCATGTCTCCATTCAACACACAAAAATTTAAAACGGAGCGGCGTTTAAAATAACTAAGAAAGTTTGAACAGGGCTTTTCTTGGAGTTAACGTGAGAAAAGATGGTGAAATAAATTTTTGTCTCATTTTATACAATTTTGTTCAGTGAAAGTGCACAAACGAAATAATCATAAAGAAATTAGTGTATCGTGTACCTATGCCACGTTGCCGCCAAATCTCGATAAATGAGCTTGAGTAATGAGACCATAACTTTACTCAAGACCCTGACATGATTTTATTTGACGACTAATGACAAACTTTGAATAATGTAAGCCCAAGTTTGTTAAATCGGAGAACATGATGCAAAACTTGACTAATTGCAAAACTAAGGAAAGAAAAGAATATGGACAGTGTTCATGTCAAAGTTGAAGAAGTACGTGAAGAAAAATTGCCCAAAAGTGCGTGAGATATTTGAGATATTTAAGATCTATAGACATCCTTGATGTTCAAAGGGCGAGCGTGTACGGTGGCTATAGTTGTCTGAGAGTATCAGGAACGAAAATAATTTTTGCGATAAATATAAATGTCCGTATTTTTGATTTTGTACGTTTGTTAAAATTTCAACATCCGTATAATATAATAGTATACCTAAGTATTTCTCGGTACTTATTAATTGTTGACTATGGGGTTGCATTAAATTGGGTAATTCGTTAAGAGATAATATTTATTAACTGATTCCCTTTTTTTAGACCAAATTTATGTGATTAGGTTGTTCACGTTCAGGTTATTTTTCTTTGTTATTATAGTTATTTGTTGTGTGGAGAAGACCATTAATTAATATTTCCTTTCTTCTTAACAGTCGGTGACGCATCTTTCACACTCCTAGTGCTGAGAATGTTCGTGGGCGACGTCGTCGCCTACCATCGGGTGACTGGCTTAATCTAAAAAGTTAAATAACGTTTAGCTCCTTTTTTATAAAAAAAAACAAGTTGGAAGTCACCGTCGGAATTTTCATTACAACAAAATCGATGGTGACCTATGTTTATGCTTTATGATTATCTACTTAACATTTTTTTATGAAATTATTTTTTTAGAAGATTTTTACTAGAAAATAACATTTTTTTTTAGATTTTTACAAAAGTAAGGAAGTCTGTATAGGATAAAATATTCTTTAGTTTTTTAAAGTCGTTATATTTTATGTACAATTAAAAATTTAACAATAATAATAGCATAAATTTAGATTTTCATTGGAGATGAAATAAATACAAATCTCTTTTCTTTATAAACATTAATTCTAAAAACAAAAACAAACTTTAAAGCAATAAAGAATGTTACTAATGAATACCATAATAATCAATATTTAGAGCTACTGACTAATGATTGAAGGTGTTTTTGATTAAAGAAAAGAAGTGACGGTTGCATTAACTTCCTAAATGAAAATGGTTTATACCTAAAGATGTAGCCGCGTGGGCAAAGCCGAGTGAACACCTAGTGCTTAGATATAGATATTAGATATACGTTGAACATTTCCGTTCTATACCCAAAAAGCTGATAACAGTTAATATTTGAGGACAGGGATGTCAAACTTTTGCACCAAAGAGTTCATTGTTAATACAAGTAAATAGCTTAATATACTCAATAGTTATTTATAATTATTTATACTTTTACGCTATTTTGGCAGATGAGTGTAGCCAAGCTAGGTGCACTTTAATTTTATACATATACTTACGCATATAATAGAGTAATGTGATTGCACACATAGATCCATAAAGCGATACACAAATTATAGAGAATTATTCTTTTGGGTGTTAAGGAAGATAATTTAAGAAGGTGATAATTTTAGTAAATACGTATGAATTCATATTAAGTAAATACGGAAATAAAAATCTGCTGTAATTCTTCGTTAAAAGTTTATTTGGCACCTACACTAAGCAGCATATGTATAGGTCCATCAGTACTATTGCCTGCCAGGTACAGGTTTATGTATGTGAAGGCCTAGTGTGAGTGCACATTAAATTTAAATTAAGGCAAAATTTAAGAATTTTCTTACTACAAATCTAGTGTTTTTTGTCGAATTCGCCCTTTTGAACGCCGCATCTTGTTCAAATAACGCTCCTTTGTGATCGTTTGACCTTCCGACAAGAACTCCGAGTGCACAACACCGCGATAGTCAAAGAAAATACTAGTTGTGTCAATCTAACAACAACAAAAAAAATTGAATTTAGAACCATAAACAATAATTCGTAATACTTTTTTTACTGAATTTATATTACAAGCTACTAACGACGGCTTCGTATACACGATAAATTGACTTTTTATGGTTTTTGTGGTTAGTGGAACAACCTGATGGAAATTAGTTCAGTAGTTTTTGCGTGAAAACTAAACAGATAAACCGAAAAAATATTTAATGACCCTAATTTCATGTTCCTTCTGTATGTATGTATGGATAAAAAAGTTAAAAATTGTGCTAACATTATTTTTTAAACAACAAATTTGTTTGACTTAGGTATGCTATTTTCGTGATATTCGATCAACACGACACATAGTTAAGTTTGAAAATGCCTACACACAAAATAATAATAATAAAAGTTATTTAGAAACGTTACAATATTTCAGATTTATGTAGTACGACAATAACCATTTAAGTCAAAAGACTGTATTGTAGTCATTAACGTCCACCTCCATGACATACAAAATACATCTTTATAATAAATATACTTACAAAGCTATTTTACTTAAGGAAAAGAATAAGTGTCTATATTTTTTAAATGCATGCGTGCGCGTGTGTGTGTGTGTGTGTGTGTGTGTTTCGTGTGTGTTTCGTGTAGGTAATGTTCATTTAGGAAATTTTTCAGCTTACTACTGTAAATACTGTTGGAAAGTAAAAACCAATCAAGCTGCAGCCCCTGGTTTGAACCGTTCTGTCCTAAACTATAAATGATTTCAGAAGCTAAAACTCGCGGTTAACGTTAAGTGGTCATCGTTATCGCCTTATCGACTGTCGCTAATTGACAGTAAGTGACAGTAAGTGTAGACAAACAGTGACCATCCGCTTAATCTCCGCCATTTGGTCGGTGGCGAAATTAATATCTATATGTATTATAAAGTCATAACAATGGCGTGTCTGTATATTACGTATTCGAAAAATATAAAAAAGAGACATACTGAGATTTTTTTTTGGAATCTTAGTTCATTTTTCGGATTTTCTAACTTTTTTATTTGTTAAGGTTATAGATTTAGCAGTTTTTCTGCAAGACATATTACAGAAAACTGCTAAATCTGAAACCTTAAAAACTATAATACATTCCGCTTCTGAGCAATCAAGTTTAAGTGTTAGGTCGATTGAGTGTTGGTTAGTTTTCACCATTTCACCCAATCCTGATATCAGGCTAGTATTTTTCATTACATTTATTTAGTTCGCATTTGCACTCTAGCGGTCCGGCGTGGAACTTGACTTCTTGATGTCCCAGGTGTGTTCCCCGGGTCGGTCAATAACACAATATAGAAAATTTGTATTTTCAGTTGTCTAAAAAAAAGGTGTGCCGATAGAAGTGAAACTTCAGTAAATCGACAAAAGAATAAGATGAGTATAATATGTAATCTTACACATTTTGGTATTTGTCTCTCTTACCTGTCGTTTTCTCCGTTGCATCCGGTTTGAAATCACAACGATTCTCAAGGAGTTTTACTTCAAAAATTTCCCGGGATTGGATATTGGCGATAGGCTTCCCACCTGTCATATGTGTGTGTCTTCAGCTAGTCGGGGGTGTCCTGGTTGTGCCTCTGCCTACCTCTTCGGGGATATAGGCATGTAGATACTTTTTTTATTTAGTTTAGAAGGAAGCTTAACTGGTGGACTGATTTAACAGGAAGAACTTAACTAACATAGAGTATCTACTAGATAATGGTGAATAATAATTGCAAATATCTAAGAACGACAATAAAGAGATATCCGTGACTTTCGTCATACGCTGGGATGCTCCAATCTGTGTATTTTTTTAATTACTTTTTCAAAGATTTGTAGAAATGTATACAAAGAAGAGTGCCAAATTAAAATATTTAAAGTATCCTGTTCTGTTAATACAAAAACAGACAAACCCTGGAGTACGTGCTAGTTTTGAATCCTATTTAACATTCAATAAGTATTGGATTTTAGGCTATAGTGTATAATAAACAGAGCTTATCGGAGTGCTACCGTGCTGATAATAAATATTGACAGGGGTTTATGGGAAAATATGAAAACAATTGACAAACAAACCAACATCTATACAAATGTTTTTATAGCATTGGTTAAACAAATAATATTTGGACCTGCTACTTTAGTATAGATATAGCTGCGATTACATCATTACAATTTCTCTACAACGGATTGTTTTTAACTCCCTTTTCGTCCCTTTCACGAAAGGTGGAACTTCGTTTATGACAAGATTCACAAACAGCATTTGTGCTTTTGTAAAATATATTTTACTAGCGGCGCACCCCGTCTTCGCAAGGTTATACAAATACATACAAACCTTCCTATTCAATTACTTTATCTATTAAAAAAACAGGTTTTCGTACAGAAACACGACAACACAACATTCGCGCAAGCGCCCTGCGCCGTCGTACGAATTTTTGTCTTACGAATCAGGTCACGTGTCCTGACGCAAGTTTAGAAGTTTTTTACCCATTCCAAAAAAGTATGAAACGCCGCTAAAAAGTTTTCACTTCAAAATCCGTTGCGTAGTTTTAAAGATTTAAGCATACTTACGGCCAATGTTAATAATATTTCTCTAAAGATGGATTTCAAGCAATCTAGATAGCTGCGTATTCGCCGGCCTATCCTATACCTAATTGCCATATATATCCTGTCCACAGATATGTTATTGGCAAGCGATAACATAAAAATAGATCAAAATATCAATCTTGGACAGCAAGTTTTGGATTAGGATTGATTATTAACATTGGCCGTAAGAGACATAGGGACAGAGGAAGCGACTTTGTTTTATACTATGTAGTGATAACTTCTTTTTTCTAATCAGCTTCGCAAATTGTAACTCTTACAAGCGTCGTGTACAAGCCATATTTGTTTTAGCATTACTTGTGAAGCGGGACGAATCAGGAAAAATAAAAATTAAACTTTAACGTTTTTCTTGTCATCGTTAATATCGAGGTAAGCTATAAGAAATCAACTTAAGGCGTAGGTATTCAGTTAAGCCGTGGAAGCTTGGTAGTAGACCATCAACATTGTCAAATATCGAAGATCACAGGTTAAATATGGCTTAAGTATGGCAAAAGTCCCACAAAACAAATTTACCTAAAACTAAAACAAAACGATTTGATATTTGAAAAAATCTGAAACGTGATCTACTTTACAAAAAAATAGAAAAACTCGTTCATAATAATTATGTAATAAATAAACACAGGTAAAAATTGACAGGTGATTGTATTGAGAATCTTCGCAATTTTTGAAGATGGTTATTTACACGACTTTGTAACCTCCTACTCTCACTCTTAATAAGACTTTCACTAGGAGGTAGATTTCGCAGAGACTCGTCCGGATTGGTACCTCCGCCTTACCTATTCCTGTCGCCATAACATCAGCTCTTGCCGTTGACGTGTTCCGTTTCGGAAGGTCAGTCGGTGAACTTATTTTTGCTCGAGCCCTAACATCCCGACCTAAGGTTGGTAATGCACCATTACCACCTTTGGTGTCTCTAAGCGACTTGAATTTCTTACCACCAGGAAATGCGTCTCCTTGTTTGCCTTCCAATATCATAAAAAAAGTTTTGTTTATGTGCAAGCACTGTTCCTGTATATAAAAGTTTTATTTATGTGCATGCACTCTCTCTGTATATAAAAAGTTATATTTATGTGCAAGCACTATTCCTGCATATAGGATACTAGTTGCAATCGCGACTTCGTTCGTGACTGGCTGCAGTTAACGCTAACTTCCATGAGGACCTAATTAGTGGACAGGATAAAAAGTAGCCTATAATCTTCTTTCGATTATAGAGTACCTATCTATCAATTAAATTTCTTTAGAATAGGTTTAGTAGAATAGGCGTGATTTGCGGTCGGGGTACTGACATACAAAAAACTAAAAATGAAGGAGCCTACAACCTTCCTTGGAACATAGAGCACTTATCTATCAGCCCAATTTCGTTAGAATAGGTTTCTTAGATTCGGTGTAGTTTGTGGTCAGGGTACAGACATACAAAACACTAAAAATGCTAAAATGTGTTCTGTTGGCCATCTTTAGTGGTTTCGTCTGCATTTACTTTTAACCTTCGAAGGAAAAAGAGAGGTCTTATGAGTTTGACGTGTCTGTGTGTGTGGCATAAACACTTTTGAACGGATGCACCGACTTCAATGAGGATTTTTTTGTTTGAAAGCTGCGTGAATGGAGCGTTAGGTAAGCTATTTCAAAGCGAGGTTTTGAGTCAAAAATCTAGACTCGCTTTGCATAACTCTGCTATTTCAGAAAAAGAACGAAAGTAGGATAAATGCAGTCGAAATGAGAGCGCTACGGAAAATCTGTGATGTAACGCTCGCTGACTGTATTCGTAATAGTGAGATCTGAAAAAGAGTGGGATTGAAAGAAAGTGTAGGTGTTAAAATGCGAAAGGGCAAGTGGAAAGTCCGCTGGTTCGGTCAAGTGGAAAGAATGACACATAAAAGATTGACAAAGCAGATATACAATGCGAATATGGTTGGATGTAGGTACCCGGGGAGACCAAGGTTGACATTCCACGGTCAGATCAATCGGATATTATCAGAGGGTGGTGTCAAGAGTCTCCAAAACCGGCGTGTTTGTATGAAAAGGTTAATGAATGTGAAGGAAGCCAAACAGATTTGTCAGTTTTGTTATATATGTTTATAGATATTGAAAAGTAATAAAGTCAAATAATTTCGTAACTTCTTATCTGTGATATGGTTAAGATGCTTGTGAATCACACCGTAATTTCCGATTCATTTGACATGTGTCATCTCGCGTGACATGTGTCAGATATGTCACGTTAATATGAATTATTTGCTTTTTAATACTCGTTTATCTGTATTTTGTTATTACTTCGACATATTTAGATAAGATTTATCTTAGAATTTCCACATCAGAAATATAAATTTCGAACAAGATCCATAATCATTTAAGATAAATCGAGTTTTGATATTTTTATGCCTATTTTGTATTGCATTTATGTATATACATAACCATGATGTTTTTTAAAAATTGATTTTGAATTTTAAAAACAATTAGCCTATGTTTGAAATCGGATCTAGAGATATAGTCATATAAAATTTCATCAAAATCGGTTTAAGCAGGTTAGCCGTGAAAGAGCAATAGACAGACTATCGCACTTGTGATATTAGGTAGTATAGATATATGTAGGTTATACAGCCTCACTAATAAAAATTCGTAGATTCAAAAAGAAGTCACTGTCCGGCATTTACAGAAGGGATAATTTTTTGATATAAATCCTTCTATATAATAAAATATTTAATGCCTCGACAGCTTCGGTGGTGTGATCATGTATCACGGATAACGGAGGAGAGAGTGGCACAGCACATCTTTTATTCTGAAATAGCGAAGGACAATCGAAAGCATGGCGGACAACTACTTAGATATAAAGATGTTCAGAAGCGACACTTAAAGAAATGCAACATTGAGTTATCTCAATGGTAAGCCTTGCCAGCACAGGGACCTGAATGGCATGTGATTTTGAAGAAACAAAAGCGAATTCGAGGAGCAGCGCAAAGCAAGTAGGTACCACATTGCGCACGAGAGTTTGCCACGAGAACCGGCTACATGAGCCCTATCCGAGCGCCACAGGGCAAGTCTTATCTTTGAACAAGTTCTTATCATGCGTTTTTTTTTGTTTGAAAGCTGACGTGATCGAGACAGTTCTGAACATTTTTATTTCACGATTTCATGACTAAATAATAGAATAGAGTAGAATAACTTTTTGTTGTAAACCAAAATACATAAAATAGAAGTTAAAAACTAAGTGATACTCAAAGGCTGCCTTATTTCAAAAACTGCTATCTCTTCCAGACAACCTTAGCTTTGTTATGGAGATGTACCTAATCAAAGAACAATGCACAATGGAAATATAACACATAAAATTTTAATTAAAATAAAAACATTTTAAGACAAAGGAAAAATAAACTGATTATAATAACTTTAACCAAGTCAGATTGAACGTAGGAAGTAACGTACCTATCTTTAAAAGTGACATGTTATTTAAGAAATTGATATTTGGAACTTTACTGACTTCCAGAAGAGCGAGTTCCAAAGATTTATTGATAGCGAGGTAAAATATTATCGGCTATACTTAATAGTGTTATGAGAGGGTACTTGAACGGAAAGATTATCACGTCTTGATCTAAGAAATTTTACCTCACTATTGCAAAATTTAAATCTCTACTTTAAATATGCAGGGACTAACGAAAGGTTAAAGAGATAAGAGAGACAGAGAAAGAAGAGGAAAGAGATATAAAATATTGGTTAAAGAGTATACAGCAATGAGAAAGTAATTACGCAGTTTAATTAATTACCTATTCCTGCCGCCATAACGTCATAGCGTGTTCCGGTTGGGAGGGTAAGGTAGCCGGTAAACTTACTTCTGCTCGAGGTCTAACATCCTGACCTCAGGTTGGCAACGCACCATTACCATCTTTGGTGTCTCTAGGCGGCGTGAATTTCTTACCACCAGGAAATCCGTCTGCTTGTTTGCCTTCCAATATTATAAAATAAATAAAAAATAAATAAAGTGAGTAAGAGTATCGATACTTCAGTGGTACGTATTGTTTCATTCGTTTTTGACTGAAACGTTTTAACTAATTTTATGGTACTCTTACGGACATTGCATTAGGCCCATAAAGCTCAAAACTCTTTTCGTGGTTTGAATATATGTTTCCTCTTTTAAAGTAAAACATTAAAATGTATAGAATTTTTAAATTGACCTATTTCGGCGGACATAAAAACAAATGGAAAGCAAAGAGTAGGTATGTAAATACTACCTACGTATCTAATAATGAGAGCGACACCATTTGAGGGTTTCAAAATCAGCCAGTTACAAATAATATTACAAAACATTTTATTAAATCTTGTTACTAGAGAAGAGTAGATGATTTTTTCTCTTATTATAATATATCTTAATTGGTATTTATTTAATAGGCAGTAGTAATACAAGTTACGAATCGCGTTGTGTGACGACTCAAAACTACTTAACCTATTTTAATTAAATTTGTGTACCGTGTGCAGTTTGCTTCAACTTGAAAGATAGGAGCTTTATGCTAGGATAGCTTTCTCAATTTATGCGATTGTACAATTACATTCAGTTGTAAGTATGATTGCTGATTGCGTATGTCACTATAAAATTGTCAGATCTTAGTCGGATAAGTTGTTAATTCGGAACAGGAAAGCTATGAGTACTAACGATATAGCGATAGTAATATTTAAGATAGCAGAGATTTGGGCAAGACGTGGGGCTCTATCAGACCTGCATAGATGCCCTCTGCTTACCTGTAGGTAAAGTATAATGAGCATAATATTATTTGGTTTGTGATAATTAGATATTTCCCACGCTGTGGCTTATCAGTTAATATGTTGACAGTTACGTGTTTGTGTGTTTTGGCGAAATGTGGCGATGATACCGCGGCCGTTCGCACGCTCCTCGGGTGTCCATGGAATTGCCGAATAATGGACAGCTTAATAACATATTTCAGAAAGGTGGACTAGCTGTTATATTGCGCAAAACGTTCTACATACTGCCGAAAAAGCAGCATTGTTATATTATATTTAACTTTATTTATTACTAGCCGACCCGGCGATTTTTCGTTACTTGATGACCTGGGGGGCAGATTATGTATCTCAGTGGCCAACTCAAAATGAAAAATGTACATCAAATAGCTGTCAAATAACGTGTTTTATATTTGCTATCTCCAGTACAAAAGTACAGTATATATAGCTTTGCTCAGATTGGGTAAAAAAAAAAGAAAAATTTATATTTTAAATTTTTAAACAAAAATAACGTTGCCCGGGATTGAATATGTGCCAGATTGGCGATATTTTTGCCATCTATCATATGTGGGACTTTCGTGCCTTTGGCTAGTCGTGGATGCCCTGGTTGTGCCTCTGCCTACTTCTTCGGGGATATTCCCTGCAGAGAGATTTTGGACACTTTGGACTTATTACTGATAAATCTGTAATTTCTAGCCTTTTTTTATGATATTGGAAGGGAAACAAGCAGACGGATTTCCTGGTGGTAAAAAATTCGCGCCGCCTAGAGAAACCGCCTAGAGAAACCAAAGTTGGTAATGGTGCGTTGTCAACCTAAGGCCCGGATGTTAGACCTCAAGCAAAAGTAAGTTTACCGGCTACCTTACCCTCCGAACTGGAACACGTCATGACATTATGGCGACAGGTAAGGCGGTGGTACCAAGCCTACAAAAAAAACGAAAAAATAATATGGCAAATGAAATAGAACAAAAAAAAGCGTTAGTGAATTTCAATCTAATTAACACTTTAATTTCTAGCCCTTTGACACGGAAACTCAGTGTTTTAGTGAACGTTAAAAGTAAGTGCTTATCCTGAAAACTTTTGCGGAACATACCTACCGTAGCCGTAATTCAGCAATTCATAATTGCTTCAGTACATTCGACTTGAATCACGCTGATATTAGAAGATGTGTTTTTTAATATACAGAAATTATTCTGCCTTATGAAATCCAAATAATAAATAGAGAATCTAGTCTGTCCTGAAAATCTGTACTCATGGTCACAGTATTGTAAATAAACATAGTTTAAACTGATGGTAACAGGTTGTTGAATATCTGTTTAAAAAAATATTAGATGACACAATTTTATATTAGACTGTCCTTTGCATGCGGTTTTGTCTGTGAGGTGTTACATTGTACCGTAGTTGTGTATTAAAGTATTAGTAAACTAAATACAACTTTTTATTTTATTTCAACTTTTAACTCAAAAGAGAAAGCAAAATTATATCTACCGAATGAATACCTCGCAAGAGTGTAGCCTAGATTCAGTACAAAGGGGGCAAACAAACAAAATCTTAGACTATATTTTTTTAACTCATGGTTTTGATCACATGAGTACCTCACATAAGTACTTAGAAACAGTAGTAGCGCATTATTAATATTTAGTTCCAAAAAAACTAACGAATCTAATAAAATATGTTATTGGTGAATGTATTGTACTTATTAACGACTAGCTGTCCCGGCGAACTTCGTTTCACACGTTCAGTATGAGAAATAATAAAGTATTATTTTTCCCATTTTCCCTGCAACTTTCCCGGTTTTTCTTTTCGTAAGAACCTTCTCCTTATCATAAGTAATAGATACAATAATAAAAAAGTTAGCTAAATCGGTCCAATCGTTCGGAAGTTATGCGCTTACCAACACATAGTTTGAAAGAGTTTTAATTAATACCTACGGAACATAGAAGTAATTTAATGGACAATTAAAAATGGACCACCTTAAGAACTGGGTTAACTTAGGCGCGAGTATCTTATAATGTTATGGCTAATACTACATTCGAGAGTACATTACATCAATCTACCTAGACTCAAGAGTAACCATTCTTTTAGGGTTCCACACAACTACTCATATATAAATATTAAATAATATCCCCGTGTTGGTCCGGGCTCCTTTGTAGAATAGACTATCTGCCGTTCTTGTAAGGCAGCTCGTAAAAGGCGAGCATAGGCTTATCATCACTAACACCGTGACATCCGACTATGTGGTAGAGTTTCGCAGCGACTCGACCGGATTGGTACCACCGCCTTACCTATTCCTGCCGCCATAACGTCATGATGTGTTCCGGTCCGGAGGGTAAGGTAGCTGGTAACCTTACTTTTGCTCGAGGCCTAACATCCTGACCTCAGTTTGGCAACGCACCATTACCATCTTTGGTGTCTCTAGGTGGCGTGAATTTCTTATCATCAGGAAATCCGTCTGCTTGTTTGCCTTCCTATAACATAAAAAAAAATATATCTATACTATTTTTCTAGAAACCTTATACCTATTTTCTCACCGAGTTATTTCAACTCTATTACAACTTACTCTTGCGAGATGTTTTTCTGCCCAGCCTCGGGATCACTATAATACCAACTTTGATGTCTAAAGGCAATGTGCATTTTTTTATGTTAAAAGTCTTCTAGCGCGAACTCTCAATATATTATATAATCTCCACCTATCAGAACAACAAAAGTTGGGGTTACTATTTTAAAAAGTTTTCTATAAATAACACCTTAAACTAACAAGTGCAAATGTTAAGTTAACCTTAAGTTCTCCAGACTAACTTAAGTGCGACTTAACGTTCGCCGCCATACATTAAGCTACTAATAAAACCTTAAGTGATCGGTTTGATTCGGAAACAAAACTTAAGATCTTAAATCTCTTGTCGCATGTTCCCATCTCGCTCTTTTGTCTCATTGGTGAAAAATACCCGCCCCTAAAATAAGACATTGTGGAAAAAAGAAAAAGTATCGCCCTCTCTTTCTCTGCTACCATGTAGAGACGTGTTTAAAATGGGTATTTCTTAGAGTAATGAAATTATCCTGTTAGGTTTGTAAATTAAAATCGTTTCGTAAGTATAACTGGGGTTTTATCAGGACACTTATTATTTGTTAGTATTACGTAGTGATGTTTTAGGATTCTGTGTTTGAATATTGCCAGCAGAAGCAGCTGTTTTTTATTTGACCTGAAATAACAATTTTCGGGACTACCTTTGACGAAGAATGCCAACAATATATACAGTCACACTGCCTCAACTATTTTCGTTGCAATAACTGCAGTGGTTAACACTGTCGTGTTCCGGAATTAACTGTAGGGTGTGATAATGTATGTATATAGTCTATTATAATGAATTAAACAGTATTAAAAACAAACTGTATTAAAAAATATATACTGTTAGGAAACTCATATGCTTGTTTTTTTTCTCCCAATTTTATAAAAAAAAAACACAAGTTATGAATATAACTGATTACTGAATAATTAGTAAACTATTTCTCACCTATTTCCTATTAGTTTTTGACCAACCAATAGCAAGTTCAGAAGTCTCTACATTTCTTAGACACAAAATTATTAATTACCATAAATTTTCACAAATAATTTTTGATCAGAATAAAACTGAATTCGCAACCTTTGTCTCTCGTTGACGAAGCGCTGCGTCGAGCAATTTTTTTAAAGAAAATTAATCATAAATGTTGAAAAATTGCTTTAATTAAAATATTTGATATTGCCATTAAAACGTGAATTTATCTGTCTCGATGGAGTCATAATACAATGTGATTGCTCGTCTGTGGGACATAGCCGTTATAGCTGTCGAGTCAATGCTTTTATAAAAAAATAATTAAAAACAAAGTGAAAAGTATTTTTTTTCAGTTTCATTCCCCATTTATGAAATTTCTTAAATGTTTCTCAGTGCATTTGTATGGAGTATGTATTTTTTAATTTATTTACATTTTGTAGGTATGTTGCACTATTATTCATATTATTGATGTATTATTACCTAGGTAGATTTTTAGGATAGTTATTTACTTTTAATTTCAGTTACTAATGCTGTAGGTGACTATTGTTCTACTATTGCTAATACTTAGTGTTATAAGTAGATAGCTATTTTGATTTACACAAACTAAGATAGGTAGTAGTGCTAACTAAGATACCTATAAAATCCAGGTACATTGTAAAGTTAACTTGTTACTTATTTCTCAATTATTAAGTTGCTTAATTATCTAAGTAACTATTTTACTGTAGGTAATAAAATTTTGACCCACATAACCAGCTACTCCTTCTACTTACTTACTTTCTTTCAAACTAAGTTGTTTCTTACAACTACAATTTTGTAGTGTAGTTCTAATTTATCTACTGTTTAAGATCTAAATCTAATCATTTGCTATCGGTACATATATATCTATCTACCTTATGTTTATTACAGTTATATTTAAGTATTTCTATGTAATAATATCATTGCCTAACACCCATAACACAAGCATATAATTTGCATACTTCGGGGTTAGATTCAATTTGTGTGACTTGTTCAGAGATATTTATTTATTCATTTACACCTAACTACCTGCTACAGTCATTCTTAAGCGTAGCATATTTTTTCTCAACTTCTGATTGTTTTAAACTTTATACTGATAATTAGAATCTGTCATTGTAAAAATTGTGTAAAAATGTTTTGCGTAGTCTTAAGACTAATCAAACAAAATATGTCACAAGTAAACTAATTTCTGATTAAAAAAAAATTTTTAGAAACTAACGCTAACAAAATTATTCGAGCTCTACATCTCCTAGTAGTTAGTCAATTTATTGAAATTAACTAAGTCATTTCTTTGTTTAAACAGCACCAACCAAATCCGTGGTTACAGAGAAAAACGTAGCGGCGCGTGAAATTTATCTCAGTAATGTGCGACAGAGATATCTGAAGGTAGAGCGAGATAGAGCACCAAGGGTGGAGTCTAAATGACCACTTTAATGGGAGCTCCCGAAGTTAACAAACTCCACTTTAAATTGCTATTGTCATGGCTCTAATTTCAGCGGTAAAGCACCGCCCAACGCTTTGTCATACTACAATATTGGACGATAATACGTCCATGTTAATAAAATAACTCAGTTGTTCCCTACGACTCGCTCTGGCGAGTTTCCGTTCGCGGCATTGTTTTTTTTTGTCGGCAAAGGTGTTGTGATAGTGTTGTGTTTTTTTTTTTCAATAATAGGTAAGAACTTAATATTCAAAAGCTTTATAAAAATAAACTTAGGATTTTCGAAAATATGTTTGTTTTACTTTTGAAAAGTTTTTTCGAATTACGTAACTTCTTTTGTTTTTTTTCTGAAGGTTACAGCTGATGTGAGATTATATTTAAAAGTTTATGTTTACACCCAAAATAAGACCATTTGGACAAGAGCAAGAAGAATGAGCAGTCTTATGTGATCAAAGACAAGCCAAGCTGTTGTGATCACTTTTTGTTTCCGGGTACAAAATTAATCCAAGTTCAAGAGGCTCGGATTCGATTTCCGTTAAAAGCAGGGATTTGTGTTAAAACTATAGGTGTCAATATTTTTGGTTAGAGGTGTTTATTAGATTTATTGCATGTGTTTACAAATGTATTTGTGTATTGGTGGAAGATCCATTGTATAAGCGTATTATTCGTTTTATTTAAGTTTAGATCAATTTGTTTAATTTCTCCAGAGTATCAATTTGTATCATTTGTATATTTTTTACGGGTTTTATAACATCGACATTTCAGAACTTTATGTACTTAGCTCGTTTAGTGGACTCAGTGAATATAAGTTCAAATTTAAGTCATTTACCTATTTGATTTTGGTAGGGTATACTTATATACAAAGTCTCATAACTACGGTACCTATTTACCGTGCTAATTCATTAAAAACTATGTTAATTTTATGAAAATTTCAAGGAAATTATAGTTAAACTAGCAGTTTCATGCAGCTTGCGTAACTTGTCTCCCACTGCACCGATTTTAATGAAACATAGCTTATGTCACTCAGGGATAATGTAGCATTCTAACGGTGAAAGAATTTTTGAAATCGGTCCAGTGGTTTCGGAGCCTATTAATTTCAAACAAACAAAAAATCAAACATTTCCTCTTTATAATATTAGTACAGATTGAAATTTCAGTAATGTTTTTAATGTCAAATGTCGAAATTTAATTTGAAAAAATATGATTATAAATATAATAATAATGGTCATACAATTTAAACAAATGAACTAACGGAAAACTTTAGAGCGTCAAATTAAGAGGCTGAATGAGACAGTACCGACGACATAAACGCTGTAAAATAAATGCTGATGGCAAAATGATGCTGTTAGCCTTAATAAATAAGTACTTTAATTAGTCTATCTGGTCTTAACTTAAGTAATTTGTACTCACCGTGGCGCCAGCATAACGCCACCGGCCAACCGCTAGGTTCGATTACCGACGGAAGTAGTAATTTGTGTGATGGAAATCTAGATATCTTTATTTCACTTGTCTGTTTATTAACGGCCAATATTAATAATCAATCCTAATCCAAAACTTGCTGTCCAAGATTGATATTTTGATCCATTTTTATGTTATCGCTTGCCAGTAACATTTCTGTGGTCTCGATAAATTTGGCAATTAGATATGGGATAGGCCGGCGGATACACAGATTTAGATACATTATTAACATTAGCCCTAAATTTATTCCAGTATCTATTTCAAGCATTTATTTATTAGTGACGACATCCATAGCAAAAGCATGTAATTTTTTAATTTTGAGTTAGATTCAATATGTGTAATTTGTACAGAAATATTTATTTATTACACACCTAACTTCATGCCAAGTCCCTTACCGGGTAGGCAAAGAGTATCAAGAGGCCAACTTCACGATCCTGCCTGGCTTCCTTCACATTCATCACTCTTTTCATACAAATACGTCGATTTCGGAGACTCTTGACACCACCCTCGGATAATATCCGAGCGATCTGGGGCCCTACCATGAATGCTTTTAACAGTATTATTTCCATCTTGCTAAATGTCCGTCTTTATAAGCAATTTTTATTATATACGTCATAAGGTTGTCTTTCTCAGATGATAATTAGTATTATTGAAATAATAATGTTTTAAGAGCTTATGGTAACCCCCCTGTTCGTGGAATGTCAACTTTGGTCTTCCCGGGTTCCTACATCCATCCACATTTGCATTGTACCTATATCTGCTTTGTATTCAGGTACATTTATTTATTATCTTCATTTACCCTTTCAACTGGTAAATAGTTTGAACATTATTTTATAATTATATAAAACTAGCTGTTGCCCGCGGCGTTGCCCGCGTGATTAATAATCCCACAGGGATAAAAACTATCCTATGTATTAATTCAAGCCCCATATGAAAGAAGTTTCAATTGCACTGAAAAATACCCATTAACAAAATGATCTGTCATTTACTTAATTCATTTGTTACAAAAAATGTGATAAAGAACCGCTCGACCGATTTTATGCAAATTTCACATAAACCATCTACTAAATAGTCCGAAAAAAGCCTAAACTTTTGGTTTGGATAGGTGAGCCCGTTCTTGAGTTATAAAATTGCAACGATAAGTGGGGTTTATTTTTATATATCTAAGTATAGTTATAGATATAGATGTGTAATAATACCTACAAAGGTAGGCCTACGAATAAATAGATCCTATTTTGGTTGTTTTTTTAGTACTGTATAAGACTAACTACAAAATATGAGAATTGAAAAGAACTCACAAATAACCATAAAATCAACGAGTCTAGGAAAAGTACTTAGTTTTCTATTATTTTGCTGTCGGTTTTTTTTAATGATAATGGAAGGCAAACAAGCAAACAGATTTCCTGATGTTAAAATTTACGCAGCCTAGAGACACCAAAGGTGGTAACGGTGCGTTGCCAACCTTGAGCCGGAATGTTAGGCCTCGAGCAAAATTAAGTTTACCGGCTACCTTATCCTCCAAACCGGAACACGTTATGACGTTATGGCGGCAGGAATAGGTAAGGCGGTGGTACCAATCCGGGTGAGTCGTTGCGAAACTCTAACATCTAGTAGAATGTCATGGTGTTTGTGACGTTAAGCCTATGCTCGCTTTTTACGAGCTGCCTGGCTGCCTATTCTTCGAAGGAGCCAGGACCAGCACGGTTTAGTTTTTTTTTACTTTAATCTTAGTTACAAATTACTCGTTTTTTGCAATACAAATATTGTATTTAGCTCAGCTTCTTCAAAGGAGAATTCCACTCTAACTTTAGTTCATTAAAACTAAGATAAACAATTCTAGCGGTGTCGGCAATTGGTATGTGGTCTTAAGTCTTGGCCACAAGATAGTGCACTGGTAACATGCGTTGTGCTGGAAGTGCTTATTATTACTCTATCTTAAGTGCTTATTATATTTATATATCTATCAAAAAACCAATATCATTGAAATTTAAATTACGAGAAATCAATCTAACTCGAAAGTAAGTGCTTGCGTTATGGGTGTTAGACGATTATACTAACATGCAGTATAATATACGCAAATAAAAAGTATCTTCACGCCCATATCCCCGAAGAGGTAGGCAGAGGCACTACCAGGCCTCCCACGACTAGCCGAAGACACTAAGTCCCACAATGTGATAGGTGGCAAGCCTATCGCCAACCCGGCACATTTCCAATCCCAACCATAATGTAGAAATGTTTGTAAAATTGGATTTTGCCAATTTTCTGATCACAAAAAATGTTGGTTGGGAAATATTTGTCGCTTCTAGATGTCAGATAGCAATAATGGGTAGATACATAGGGTATGTTAAATGTCTAATTTAAATAGATTTACTAGGATAATCGACGATCGACAGATCGAGCAAATCCATTCATATACATATATGGATGTATATGGATGGATTTGCTCGATCTGATCCATATACAAAAAAAATCATCGTCTGGAATCAATAAAATCTCTGACGGTGGTTTGACGGTGGTGGTCTGCCCCAAGTCCAAACGAAGTTGATTTTTTTTCTTTTGCAAGAAGTTATCCAATTTCGAAAAATATGGTGGTACCCTGTTGAAGTAGGTACCGTCCGGGGGTACGTCGGACGTCTTACACATTTTATAGGAAGGCAAACATGCAGACGAATTTCCTGATGGTAAGAAATTCACGCCGTCTAGAGACACCAAAGGTGGTAATGGTGCGTTGCCAACCCGAGGCCGGGATTTTAGGCCTCGAGTAAAAGTAAGTTTATCGGCTACCTTACCCTCCAAACCAGAACACGTAATGACGTTATGGCGGCAGGAATAGGTCGCTGCGAAACTCTACCACCTAGTCAGATGTGACGGTGTTAGTGACGGCAAGCTTATGCTCGCCCTTTACGAGCTGCCTGGCAGGAAGGCAGATGGTCTATTCTGCAAAGAAGACTGGACCAACACGGGAAACCTGTAGGATTTTAGAAATCTCTGATTAAATAAATTTGTTTATTGGATTTTTCCATCATTGTTTGCAGATAACAGACGTCTGCCGTAAACGTCTCTGCCGTAAAAAAAATGTAATGAACGGCACCGGCGCTGGTCCACCAAAGTAACTTTTTTGGATCACTTTCCAATTGAAGTAGGCTTTGGCTGGCTTAACAGGGTCCAGCTATTGTAATGAGCGCTTCATGATTCATTTAAAATCCCTTCATTATTGTGCCGGCCAAGTAATGTAAAGCAGCAGTCAACGCGTGTGTGCCGGTTTGTTTCACTCAATTCGCAAGAACCGCCTTTAAAGCTTATTATTCTTTTTTTTATGTTGTAGGAAGGCAAACAAGCAGACGGATTTCCTGATGGTTAGAAATTCACGCTGCCTAGAGACAAATAAAGATGGTAATGGTGCATTGCCAACCTGAGGTCAGGATGTTAGGCCTCGAGCAAAAGTAAGTTAACCGGCTACCTTACCCTCCGAACCGGAAAACGAATGACGTTATGGTGGCAGGAATAGGTAAGGCGGTGGTACCAATCCGGGCGAGTCGCTGCGAAACTCTACCACCTAGTCAGATGTCACGGTGTTAGTGATGATAAGCCTATGCTCGCCTTTGACGAGCTGCCTGGCAAGAAAAGCAGATGGTCTATTCTGCAAAGGAGCCCGGACCAACACGGGGAATTATTCTTACCAGTTTGCTTCAATTCTTCATTGTAATCTTGGGTCTTCGGCCATCCACGGGACTTGCAATGCAGGGCGAAATTTCTAGAACAAAAACGTTGAAACCAAAAAAAGACCGCCATACACGTCATTACCCCTTTTGAACCGTTTTCGTAATACTGGTGCAACGACCGGAGTCGTACCTACTCGTAAATATCGCGATATTGTCAGTTTTCCATTTTGTTTCACTGACTGAAAAAAACAAAAATAAGACAGAAGAACAAACAAATTAATTACTGTACTGTTAAACTCAAATACATGTGGAAACAGTAATCTGTTTGTGGACATAGCTAAATAAATTTGAATTTGGAGTTATTAACCAAAAAGGAAAAAAATTGTGATTGAAGTGGCCAGTACGACGAAACGCCAATTTCATATTATGTAGTGGGTACCTATGCCTATTTTTCCAATGTTAATGAGGTTAATTGTTTTTAATTACAATTTGTCACGACTAATGCCATAAATCGATTTTGATGAAATTGGGGGTTTTGAATTATGATGAATTAAAGGTAATACAAGGTATACAATAATAATATGTAGTCTACACATTCGCATAGCTCAAGTGGTTTCAAGAGGAGAAAGTCAGAAAAATCAGAAATATCGGAAAATCAGAAAACAGAAATCCCTACTCAAATACCTAATAAATGCGAATGTTTGTTAGTTTATTACCTTTCACTCGAAAATTACCAAACCAATTATCACGAAACTATATGTACAAGTGGTCGCCCATTGGTCGAAATTCGACAAGAATAAATTTTAATATCTTGTTGATAAGAACGCCACCTTCATTTCTCAAGACCAACTACTTTGTTTCCAAACTTTTTAGTGCGCCATCTGTGATCTTTTATCGTTATCATCAATATATTTGTTTGAGTGTGTCATATGCATGGTAGTGTGGTTAATGTTTTATTTATTGATTTAATGTACTTGACAAGCTTTATTATTAATAAAAATTAGCTTTCTGCACTTCTCCTACACATAAACTATAAGTGTGCCAAATTTTATGCTCCTGCGACCGCGCAATTTTCGTAAAAAGGGGTCCAAAGTTTTTGGCTTCACGTATTACTATATAGATACATATCCTGGAGTTATTAAAAGTAACATACACATGATACTTTTGTCGAGCGAAGTGGCGGG
>NJDD01005567.1:45307-76514 GCA_002245505.1 Calephelis nemesis
TAATAAAGTATGTATACAATGGAAATCACCAAGTGCCGATATGAAAACTACAGATTCTAAACTTTAAAAATCAGTAGAAACTCATTTAGCATGAAACAGATTTTGTATATTCCTGACCGATTCAATTAAACAAAATACCATCAAATTGATAAATTATACTTAATAAGCGGCCGCGTTCCGATCCGGTGGTAGATTTATTATTGTACTAGCCTATATGTTATTCTGGGTCTTCAGCTACCTACATACCAAATTTCATCGTAATCGGCTTTGTAGTTTTTGCGTGAAAGAGTAACAAACATCCATACATCCATACATACAAACTTTCGCATTTATAATATTAATAGGATAGACCCGTCACAAGTGCCTCTTGTAGGTTTATGTGAAATAAAGATGATTTATTATTATTATTATTATTAATACATATATTCATACATACAAAATTCAACAACCAAGAAATAATGCTAAATCGCTTAACTCGTTCCCTCCAAAACTCGTCTGACGTATTGATAAAATTAGATAGATTTAGGCATGTACTCAGAGAACGTTTTAGTATGGAGTGCCGCAGAATAGTTCACACATGCACAAGTCTCCTCTCGTCGCCATATCTACACGAATTTCCACATTGCATGCTATCTGAATCACTACATTTGCATGCTAATAGCTTGATGCAGATTGGTTTGATGTACGCTTGAGCTGCGCGTCTAGTTTAGTAACTGCGTTCAGATTTTACTACTACATATTACTTCCGATTTACTACTGAGGTTTACATTAAAATGTAATCTACCATAATCGATATTTCTCTTTAATGCACTTCATTAAAAAGCGGTTTTGATTTTAAAGGTGCTAATAGACTTGAGCATTCACTAGTAATAAGCATTTGTGCGAATGTTACATCACAGAAAAATAACGAGAACATTTTACATTCTATCGAGCGCCCTGGCGAGCATTCTAGCGAGCATTGTTCGAGCTTTTTGCCGAGCTAAGCTTCGGTCATCCGCTCTGAGACGTCCATCCCTGCACCCCTGGTTGCTCTGTTTTTTTTTTCACGTAATGAGAATTACTACTTAAAATAAATGCAGCTTACGCGACCGTCAAGTCTGACATTATCGTGATATTTTTGACGTGACAACGTCTTAAATTAGGTTGTGGCTTGGAGTCACTCTTGAAAAAGTGTAACGCCTGCTCACGTCTGTTACGATGAATCACCGAACGAGGGAGAGGCCCGCGGGACGGGCGAATGCCTCTCCCACATATTCTACCGAGAAAAAGACGTTGTCACGTAAAATCTTCGCCCGTAAAACCGACTTTACAGGCAATCATTTTTTTTAACGAGCATCGACTAGAGCGTTCACTAGAGTGCTCATGAAAATGTTTGTAGCAATGTTTGGCTCTACGCTTGGCTTGGCTCGTTATTCAGTTGAACAAATATAAAAACAGCGAATGCTCGAAGTTGTGTTACAAGTGAATGCTCAAGTCTGTCAGCACCTTTATGTTCAACAACTCTATTTTTACAGTTTTACATTTTTTACAGTTTATAGTAAGCAATTGTAGATTAGTTAGACTAGCGATTTCTCCGCTATTTGTGAACCGATTTTAGAAAATGTTATTTATTTGATCGGACATCTCCAAAGTATGTTGTTATTTTTAAACTGTATTTCAGAGATGGTCCAATGCTACCGAATTAGGACCTGATGATGGAGTCCCGGGTTGGGGAAAGAACTTACATTTTTGTATAAAAAGACGACATAATGTTAAAGTTAAAGTCAGTATATAGTATAGTATATGTATAGTTTGACCATATTTAAACTAAAATTTATATCAAGGCCCTTAATTAAATAACATTTTTTTTCAGTCTGTCGCAACAATGAGTCTATCTGATTTCTCATTTTTAATTATCATTTTTGTTTCTTTTATTTATGTATGGTAATGACTGAATAAGCAAAATTTGATAAGATTAATTTAAAGACAATACTATAGTATTACGGAAAAACACAAATGCTAATTTTGAAAAGTGTAGGTATAATTTCAAATAAAGGCGGTTGAAGAAACATGCCAATTTAACTGAACTAATGATGGCCGCCCGTTGTTTAAAATTCGACCACAATAAATTTTAATATCTTGTTGATAAGAACGCCATCTTCATTTCTTAAGACCCACTACTTTGTTTTCAAACTGTATGGCGCGCCATCTGTGATCTTTTATCGTTATCATCAATATATTTGTTTGTGTGTGTCAAATGCATGGTAGTGTGGGTAATATTTTAGTTTTTGAATTAATGCTCTTTATAAACATTATCATTAAAAAACATTAGCGTTCTGCACTTCTCCTACACATAAACTATAAGTGTGCCAAATTTCATACTCCTCCGTCAGCGCAATTTTCGTAAAAAGGGTTCCAAAGCTTTTGCTTCACGTATTAATATATAGAGTTATATCGGTTTATGTCAAAGCAGGATACGAATTCTTCTACCAAACAAAGTAACCCGAAAGAAAGTAATTCAAACCCACTCACAAAACTAAATAGGGTTTTATCAAGCCCTTCGATTAACGCCAGCCTCCGGCGAAATCGAGTGAAACAGATCGAAAGTGCCCTCGCTCACTGGATCGAGTAAACATTGGCCGACTTAATGAGTATTCCTCGAATACAGTACTTCGCACGAAATTGTATCTCATATCTTTTGACAGAGGAATGTGACGACCCCATTGTCAATTAGTATAATGAGCTAATACTTTAGAAATGCTGCAATATGTGATTCAGTCAGTCAGACGTCAGGAAGTAAAGTGTTGCGTTCCAATGACGATTAATGTCTTTATTATTTTAGTGTGTTTATGTTTATTGAAAATAAACTAGTGGTCGCCCGTTGGTCGAAATTCGACCTGCGGCGCCTGCGCCGACACCTCCCGGTACTACGCCAAATGTGTACTGGAAGATTGCATTGAATCTTACCTATTTATTAATACTAGTGGTCGCACGTTGGTCGAAATTCGAACATAATAAATCTTAATATCTTGTTGATAAAAATCTTCATTTCTCAAGACCAATTACTTTGTTTCCAAACTTTTTAGTTTACAACTTTTATCGTTATCATCAATATAATTGTTTGTGTGTGTCAAATGCATGGTAGTGTGGGTAATGTTTTATTTATTGATTTAACGCACTTTATAAGCACTATTACTGAAAAATATTAGCGTTCTACACTTCTCCTACACATAAACTATAAGTACGCCAAATTTTATGCTCCTGCGTCCGCGTAATTTTCGTAAAAAGGGGTCCAAAGTTTTTGCTTCACGTATTAATGTTATGATAATCTTCCATAAAATATATAACCTTACAGTAGTTCCGCGTATCTTGAGCAGATTGAACCACTTGAAGCCAATAATACATCATAATTTTTTTAATGATATTGGAAGGCAAACAAGCAGACGGATTTCCTGATGGTAAGGAATTCACGCCGCCTAGAGACACCAAAGGTAGTAATGGTGCTTTGCCAACCTGACGCCGGGATGTTAGGCCTCGAGCAAAAGTAAGTTTACCGGCTACCTTACCCTCCGAACCGAAACACGTCATGACGTTATGGCGGCAGGAATAGGTAAGGCGGTGGTACCAATCCGGGCGAGTCGCTGCTAAACTCTATCACCAAGTCAGATGTCACGGTGTTAGTGACGGTAAGCCTATGCTCGCATTTTACGAGCTGCCTGGCAACTAGATGCCTTAATATTCACCAGCACTATTCATTCTGCTATCAGAGTTATTTAGTTACTTTACTTGATGAAGCTTATTTACAGAAATCAACTCGATTCAGCATAAACCACTAATCGATAAACCATAATTGAACTGAAGTTGCGAATATCCCGAGCTATATTAACCTCTCGACATTAAACACAGTTGAACTAACAGTATATACTGGTGTTAGCTCTACGTTTAAAATTATTGCATTACCATTATCAGTAATATCGCTAACTAAATATAATCTCACTGAGTATCTTCACGCTCATATCCCCGAGGAAGTAGGCAGAGGCACAACCAGGGCACCCACGACTAGCCGAAGGCACTAAGTCCCACAATATGATAGGTGGCAAGCCTATCGCCAACCGGACATATTTCCAATCCCAAGCAACGTTTTTCTTACTAGAAAATTGAAAAAATCCAATTTGTTTTTTGTTGCAAGACCCAGGATTTGAACCCGGGACCTCAAGCAGTCAAGTTTAGACTTGATTGTTTGAGGTCCCGGGTTCTGAACTGAACCGCTAGATCATAGAGGCGATAATCTCACTGAAGTTGAAGACATTTTGAGAAGGCTTAATAAACTCTATCTAGCTCATTTCGAATACAATCTATATATTAATACGTGATGCCAAAACTTTGGACCCCTTTTTACGAAAATTGTGCGGACGCAGAAGCATAAAATTTGGCACACTTATAGTTTATGTGTAGGAGAAGTGCAGAATGCTAATATTTTTTAATGATAATGCTTATAATGTACATTAAATCAATAAATAAAACATTACTCACACTACCTTGCATTTGACACACACAAACAAATATATTGATGATAACGATAAAAGATCACAGATGGCGCACTATAAAGTTTGGAAACAAAGTAGTTGGTCTTGAGAAATGAATATGGCGTTGAGATATTAAAAATTATGGTAGAATTTCGACCAATGGGCGACCACTAGTATAGCTACTTAAACTTTGTGTACCGGTATATTTAATATTACATGACAAGACATAGTTTCTTCAGCTTAACTAACTCAGCGCTAATTTATGCCCAACAATGTCACTGAAGTTTAGATTTTCGGGTTGAACCTCCCTTGCTCGATATAATACAATCACTTCAATATTGTGCGTTATTACTTTACGTGTTTAGCTTATTTAGCGTAAGTAACTCAGTGTACTATAATAACTACCTATATGAAATTTTTTATGAAATTTGTGAGATTTTAAGCGCATTAAACTAATGTCAGAGCTATAATATAAAGCTTCAAGTTTATTTAGCGTCATTATTTATGAAGTGAAAAAAGCTTCTTTAGCAGCGTTGCGCACTTTTTTTGGAATGGGTAAAAACTTCTAAACTCGCGTCAGGACACGTGACCTGATTAGTAAGACAAAAATCCCTAAGACGGCACAGGGTGCTTGCACGAATGTTCGTAATGTCAAGTTTGTGAACGATAGCACATTATATGAATATTGTATTCTACCACATAAATGATTGTACTTTCATACTGACAATTAAAGCAATTCGTCCAGAATTATTCCCTAACCATTCTAAAATATCAAAAAATATGCACAACGTTAATATTCAAGTTTTCACTTCTGCCGGCATCCCCAGAGTGCAACCCCACCACAGAGGCCCACTGAAGTTTGATATTCAAAGCGGCAAGAACCTCCCAGTCCGATTTAACACAATTAACCACTATATTGTGTATCGGCCTTTGTTCACCGGTCAGAGCTACTACATGACGCGAATTATCTCATAAGAGTTACTAAATTGGCGTAAGCTACTAATTAATACAAAACAATTTAACTGAAGTTTATAATATTCGAAGCGGCATGAATCTCCCCAGCTTGATATAATATGATATCCTACCTCAATATTGTGTAGCGGTGTTTGCTCTGCGGTTAGTTATAACAAGACGTGTTAAGCTTATTCGGCGTAACTTACCCAGCGTCAACTACAACATAGACAATTATTTCACTGAAGTTGCAGAGATCTTAAGCAGACTAAACGAATGTCAGAGTTATATTATGACGTGTTAAGTTTATTTAGCGTAACTAACTTAGCGTTACCTATTGAAATTAATACCTTACCAAAAACTCACTCAAGTTGAGAATCTTCAGACTTTTTTAACGTTTGAAAAATCCCCACGGATACCCACCGCTCTCGTGGGAGAGCAGCAGGTTATGTCGGACTTGAACCGATTAAAAATCAAACGATAACCTTCGTGCCGCCCGCCTAGGAGCGAGATGAGGTCACGTTGGCATTCACCATCTCGCTCCGTGGCACGATGAAAGAGGAGCGACTCCGGCCATTGGAGTCGCCACCCAGGCGTCCGAGGCCGTGCTGGCCGTGGAAAGTCCCCCGACTCCCCCCGGCAGCCCCGCATCGGAGGCGTTTTGAAGGCGAAGGAATCGCCTTCTTAGCGCTCCGCGGTTTCCTTTTGCGTCATGACTTCTTCGCAAAAGGAGATTACCGCCTGCCAAGACCTGTCACCACCGAGCATGGCTTTGACGACGCTCAGCAGCGAGAGGTCCTCTCCTACGACCGCTGAGAGAGTACGCCGCTGTGATTCTCAGGCGACGCACTCTCCCAGCGTATGGGACGTCGTATCTTTTGGCGCCTCGAAGAATCTTCAGACTGACATATTCCTTCTCAACCCGATTCAACACAATTACCTCTACAATATTTGTTTAGTTTATCGGTCCGAGTTATTACATATCAAGAAACAAGAAACATATTTTATTATATTATTCAGCGTAAACTACTAATTGATATTTGATACACAGTATCCTCATTGAAGTTGCGGATATCCCAGAACGGTATAAAGTTCATTTAGTCATAATTGTCTTTTGATATCAACACGAAAAGATATTTAATTTGTATCTGTCTCAAAGAACTATTATAGCATTGAGCTCTGAATAGAAATAATATTGAGTATTGACCCGAGGATTTCTTAAATTGCCCCTTTTGTCGGTATATTTAGGTCCAATGACAAACAGATTGATTGCCTAATACACAGCCAAAGGTTCTGTGGTTTCTAGTACTCATCAAACCACATTATATTTAATGTAAAACTTACGTAAAAAATTTTGTCTTTGCATACATTTGTAATTTTGCTCAAAATCATGAACTTTTATTCAAAAAGTTTGGAGATTGTCACAAAATCAATTATGATTGAACTTTCTTTGTTAAGTTGAAACTGTTTTTCGATGGCTTTTAAAAAGTTTAACAGAGCAATAAAGAAATGATTTATTAAAATGTCCAGTTACAAGGTAAACGGCTAGCTTAAATCTGTAACAGTTGTACATAAAACAATATTGATAATCATATTAATCATTTAATCATTGCTACTAGTGGTCGCCCATTAGTCGTAATTCGACCATTTTAATATTTTAATATCCAAATTTTAATATCTTGTTGATAAGAACGCCATTTTCATTTTTTAATTACTTAGTTTCCTGAATAGTTAGTGCGCCATACAATGATGATAACGTTAAAGGTTAACTTTAACGTTATTATCATTGTATTTGTTTGTGTGTGTCAAATACATGGTAGTGTGGGTAATGTTTTATTTATTGATTTAATGTACTTTACAAGCATTATTATTGAAAAATATAAGCGTTCTGCACTTTCCCTACACATAAACTATAAGTGTGCCAAATTTCATGCTCCTCCGTTAGCGCAATTTTCGTAAAAAGTGGTCCATAGTTCTTGCATCACGTAATAATATATAGATTTTCATGGCAAAAGACAGCGAACAAGCACGCGGCTCTTCTGATGGTAAAAGATAATAGCAGCCCTTATACACCATATATGTTATAGGTGCGTCACTGTTCTGTGGCCAGGACGTTAGGCCAGTTGTGCAAGCTATCTTACCCTCTGGACCGGAACATGTCATTGTCATTATGGCGTTCCCGTGTTTGTCTGGACTCCTTTGCAGAATAGACCATCTGCTTCCCTGCCAGGCAGCTCGTAAATGGCGAGCATAGGCTTACAGTCACTAAAACCGTGACATCTGACTAGGTGGTAGAGTTCAGCAGCGACTCGCCCGGATTGGTACCACCGCCTTACCTACTCCTGCCGCCAATACGTGACATCCTAGTAGGTGGTAGAATTTCGCAGCGACTCGCCCCACTGGTACCACTGCCTTACCCACTCTTGCCAGCATAAGGTTGGCAACGCACGATTAGCACTTTCGGTGTCTCTAGGCGGCGTGAATTTGTTACGATCAGGAAATCAGTTTGCTTGTTTGCCTTCTAATATTATAAAACAAATAAATAACTGGTAAGGTGAAGCCCTGCCCAGGTAAGTTGCTGTATATCACTCTACCACCAGTGGTCTTGTCGATAAAGACTATTTTCGCCTTTGCTCGCCTATTCCTGTAGGATCTATTATCATGAATAGTCTGTTCTACACAGAGACCCTGATCATTACCGGGGAAGCTTAAATATTTTAATGAAATCAGGTTATTTTTTATAAATGTATTAGATTTTTTTATCCTCACGCCCATATCCCCGAAGCGGTAGGCAGAGGCACAACCAGGGCACCCACGACTAGCCGAAGACACTAAGTCCCACAATGCGATAGGTGGCAAGCCTATCGCTAACCGGGCACATTTCCAATCCAGACCAACATTTTTTTTATTAGAAAATTGGAAAAATCCAATTTTCTTTTTGTTGGCCGACCCGGGATTCGAACCCGGGACCTCATGCAGTCAAGTCCAATACCCGGACCGCTAGACCACAGGCAGAGGAGAGATTTTTTATATTTGCATAAATTATCGATGTGGAATATATTGAAACTTTTACCTTTTTATTGTCGGAACTTTGTCGGTCTTAAGGTTGTCGGACTTGACTTCTTGAGATCCCGGGTTCGATCCCAGGGTCGGGCAACAAAAAAAATTAGGAAATGTACATTTCCAATTTTCTAATAAAAAAATGTTGCTCGGGAACGGAAATGTGCCCGGTTGGCGGTTGGTTGTCCTTTTGCCTACCATTCGGGGATACGGACGTTAAGATGCTTTTTTTAACTTTATGTCTTGTAACATCTTAATGTTACCCTCATTTTGCAAATAAATCGCCATATCTCACAATATTTGATTTAAATGTTTACAGAAACTAACTCAGCGTAAACATTTATTGTTAACTAGCAGTTTCACGCAACTTCGCCTGCGTAACTTGGCTTCTACTATACCGATTTGAATGAAACAAAGCCTATGTCACTCGTGGATAATGTAGCTTTCGAATGGTGAAAGAATTTTTAAAATCGGTCCAGTAGTTTTTGAGCCTGTTCATTACAAACAAACAAACAACGTTTTCCTCTTTATAATATTAGTATGATAAACCCGACATTGAATAAGTGGACGTCAGTCGCCGCGGTATAAACCGTCTCAGCTCTGTATAATACAATTACGTCGACACTGTATGCCGGTGTTCGCTCTGTGGTCGGAGTGATTGCATTACATGTTAGGGTTTTGATTTCAATTAAGTATATTATCCTCCATGAAATGCAACCGCAATTTATACCCTCGTATTTCAGACACAATATAACATGAATGAAGAGTGGACAGAGAAAAGCATAAAAAATGACGGGTTGCACTCCGGGAGTGCCGGCAGAAATGAAAACTTGAATATTAAAGTTGTGCATTTTTGATATTTTGGACTGGTTAGGAAATAATTTTGCACGAATTGCTTTAATTATTACTATGAAAGTACTATCATTTATGTGGTAGAATACAATATTCATTTATTGCGCTATCGCGTATTCGCGTAAGCGCCCTGCGCCGTCTTACCAATTTTCGATCAGGTCACGTGTCCTGACGCTAGTTTAGAAGTTTTTACCCATTCCAAAAAGTGCGCAACGCCGCTAAAGAAGTTTTCACTAAACAAAATAGTTTACTGACTGCAGATTATGAACTTATTAAAATATGAAACACTAGCTGTTTAAGTTGTTTATTTTAGTTTCCCCGCAGTCGAACGAGTTAACAGATAAATATTGTCCCAAGTCTCCTGGATCCAAGCTACCTCCCCGTCAATTTTCAGAGAAATCGCTTCAGTCGTTTTTGAGTTACCAATAGAGTGACCAACACGATTTTTTTTCAAATACGAGTATATAGATTATTTGAGAAAGCTTAAGGCCCCATACTTAGTCAGCCAGAAGAGCCAATCGCCGCACTCCCCCGTTCCATGATTACTATGAAATATTGCGCTCTAAAGTAAATGTCTAAAGCGACAAATCACTATTTTTGACACTATGAAAGAAATTTGAAAAAACTATAAAAACTGAAACACTTATCTTTTAGGTATAATACTTATCTATGTTTATGTCAAATCTGGTGTCGATATTTTCATAATTGAAGTAGACAGTTGGGTTTTGCTTTCAAAATAGGGTTAACTTTTTGATTTTTTT
This sequence comes from Calephelis nemesis, assembly GCA_002245505.1. NCBI lineage: Eukaryota > Metazoa > Arthropoda > Insecta > Lepidoptera > Riodinidae > Calephelis > Calephelis nemesis. Next base: position 55,437 of record NJDD01005567.1, read on the forward strand.
CTATCGAGCAAAGTGAAATGAATCGTGTTTGGGAAACAATAGTCTTATAAAGTATATTCATGTTAATCTTGTGTATTTTTGTCACCAAGATCCATGATTGCTTTGTATGAAAAAAACATTATATTGCTGACGTATTTTAGCAAACATGGACCCTTAATTAGACCTAAATTTACTATTTCTCGAAGTAGGTATAACACACAACACTACATAATAGGACATAAAATATTTATTATGACCAGAGATAGCGAACTAATTTTCTTTAAAAATTAAACGCCGTATAAATGCACCAAACTGAGGAATGCCTCTCTTAATGACAAGATACAACCGTGGCCTATGATAGTGGTGATACCATAGATGTTACAGATGCGTTGGGGTTGAGATATAAGGCTGATTGTGCAACTCTACCAGCTACCCTACCTTCTAGAACGGAACAGTGCCATAATGTCATCATGGCGCCAAGAGAAGGCGCTGAACAGCTCTTTCCCACCAGTAGACTTGTTAGAAATGATTCATGTAACTGTTCGCTTCTTACAAGCTGGCATAAAGGGTTGGACTTTAATACACTATCTCAAATCTACAGTAATTATCCCCGTGTTGGTCCGGGCTCCTTTGTAGAATAGACCATCTGCCTTCCTTGCCAGGCAGCTCGTAAAAGGCGAGCATAGGCTCACCGTCACCAACACCGTGACAACTGACTAGGTGGTAGAGTTTAGCAGTGACTCGCCCGGATTGGTACCACCGCCTTACCTATTCCTGTCGCCATTACGTCATGACGTGTTCTGGTTCGGAGGGTAAGGTAGCCGGTATACTTACTTTTGCTCGAGGTCTAACATCCCGGCTTACGGTTGGCAACGCACCATTACCACCTTTGGTGTCTCTAGGCGGCGTGAATTTCTTACTATCAGGAAATCCGTCTGCTTGTTTGCCTTCCAATATTATAAAAAAAAAATCTACAAAAAGTAGTCTTAATTAAAAGATGAGTTTTGTCATTTGTTTGGTTAGTAGAGCTTATTTTCATGAGTTTTATGGAAATGGGTGCTTAAAATGCAGTTAGATTTATTGATGCTAAGAAAGTATAATATTATAAATTGCCGCTGTGTAAGTGGTCCGCCGGCGAACGTGACTTCATGAGCCGGGTTCGAAAAAAATAGAAAATGCGCATTTTAAATTTCTAATTAAAATATCGTTGCCCGGAATTGGATATATTGTGACCTGTTGGTGATATGCTTGCCACTGGCATCACATTGGTAAACTTAGTATCTCCGGATACTCCTGGGCGTCAACATATTTTACTTTAGTTTTGTGAAAAAATATTATAACAATAAAAGAAACCACAAAACCTCTCTGCCCCTTCCTACTTCTACGGCGATACGGGTATAAAGATACTTATAGATACTATTACAAGCTATAATTAAGAAATTCCTCTTTGTTTTTAAGTATTATTAATAAAGGGAAGGATGAGTTATTGTTCCTTTATTCACAAAATTCTATAGATATTGGTTGTTGGGACACAATATTCGCAAGTTATGTCAGTTGCCTCGGGCGAGGAAGAGATTTCCTTTCTGTATACAGTTTCAATATTCTGAAACAAAAGCAATACGGTGTCTCATAAATTGAGGAGTCAGAAGGTATCTTTCCAGTAAGCTTCTTAGAAAATGGCGAATGTATACTCAACGTCAAATTTTCTAACCGAATCAAAAAAAGAGGGGTTTTCAATTTGACCATTTTTTCTTATTTTTGTAACGCTTTTTTATTATGTTATTGGAAGGCAAACAAGCAGACGGATTTCCTGATGGCAAGAAATTTCCGCCGCCTAGAGATACCAAAGATGGTAATGTTGCGTTGCCAACCTGAGGTCAGGATGTTAGGCCTCGAGCAAAAGTAAGCCTACCGTCTACCTTACCCTCCGAACTAGAACACGTCTTGACGTTATAGCGGCAGGAATAGGTAAGGCGGTGGTACCAATCCGGGTGAGTCGCTGCGAAACTCTACCACCTAGTCAGATGTCACGGTGTTAGTGACGGTAAGCCTATGCTCGCCTTTTACGAGCTGCCAGGCAGAAAGCAGATGGTCTTTTCTGCAAAGGAGCCCGGACCAAGGGGGGAAATCGTATATATATTTTATCAACATTCGACCAGTCGTTTTGGGTCATATATTAATATCTAAGTTCTTATGGTCCAATATCAATTTCATCATAATCTGACTAATGGTTTATGAGCTATACTTGTAAAACTGTACAAAACAAAGACTAAAACGGGAAAATTATCAAAATCAGATTTTTTTCCTTTTATTGAAAACCTTCTCCGTTTTTCATCAGTTGAAAATAAATTATCTCGACAAATTTTCAATTACTGAAAATGGAAAAGAATATAGTACTAAGAAAAAGCCGTTTAAATATCAAGGGTTAAGTCAGATTATCTCCAGGGGAACTGAATTAGAAAAGCGAGGAAATACGAGTAAGTATAAGAACTTAAAATTAAATTTCCCTAATCCACGCGCCGTTGTTGGATCCTAACAAAATTAACATAGAATTTGATTTAGTCATTCCAAAATAATAGCTTTATAGAAATAAAATGGTTAATCTAGCTGGTCTCAGTATTGGGAAGTAATGGAACATTTTTGTACAGTTTTTTCGTCAATAATTTTAGGTCAGTCTGTTATTAACGTCTTTGGTGTTCAGAGATAATTACCATAGTAAAATCTCGTTAATCGCTTTCAAATACTACAATTGTACTTTCTGTACTGTTGTATTGTACTTTCTACAATGTAGGATTTTGAATTGTAAGATTGATTCTTTTATAATGTTCTTGTTCTATAAAGTTTTGTCTAAAAGTTAATACGTTTTGACTCATCTGCTAGTGAATATTTCACATTTTTAACCAATTAAAATCTGTCTGTTAAAATGTGTGTGTGTTCAACCAATCAAAAATCTGTGTTGCTTTTTAGGATTATAAAGAAAACGGGGAATTGACTCTTATCTAATTTAAGAATATCTCGAAATCATTAGTTAACTTTCGAAAAACGAGTTATCAAAACGCAACGTGCCTGTGAAATTATTACAATCAGATTTATGCAGTTTAAATGGTCTAGGTATATATTTATAACATAGATATTAAAAATATTGTTCCAATAATTACGACGAATTTCGGTCTTCAATCATTACTTTATTTCATTCGTAAAACATTTATTTTAAGAGATGTGGGAAAAAGAAGACAAAGATGGATTTCTTGATGGTAGAAACATCACGTCACCTATGTGTTTAATGGTGCGTTACCAGCCCGAGACAATTGGCATAAGGAGTATAACATAACGAATAAACTTTTTCATTTTTATTACATACAATAAAAGCTTTTCCGTTCGTGTTTTTGCCAATAAAAACGAGATATTTCACAAGAGTGTATCCAAAATAAATCACCATGCCTACGAACCGTTTAATATAATTCAAGCGATTTCGTCCGCGGAAAGAACCATATTTTTACGTTCATTGTAGCCGGAGTCGTGACCTACTACCACCCCATTTTATACCCTCATATATTTCATGTATAGACCATTCTAGCGTCCATTCCGAGATAGCTTTCCACCGGAAAACTATGTCATTTAAAAGCGCGGTAACAAAGCTTGACCCCTTTTTATTTACAAAGTTTAGAGTAGTTAGGACTTCTTTGTATTCGTTTGCTGTCATAATGCTTTATTTTTCTAGGAACAAACTCAAGTGAAATTTATGTTACACTTCTTTGTTTCCGCTTATAAGTGTTTTTTTTTATAAATACCAACTGCCCTCTTTTAATTGTGATAGAGTGCTGTGTAGCTCTACTCAGATCAATCGGATATTATAGGGTGGTGTCAAGAGTCTCCGAAACTGGCGTACTTGAATGAAAAGGGTAATGAAAGTGATGGAAGCCAGACAGGTTTGTCAGGATCGTGAGGCACTCGATACTCTCTGCCTACCCAGTAAAGGTCTTGGCGTGCAGATATGTGTGGCGTAACCACATTTATAAATTATAATAAATAATTATACACTACACTTAAAATAATATTTACATAATATTTAAATATGTACATAAAATATATATCTAAGTACTACTATATTATATTTATATATAAAATAAAATAAAAACCACCACATATTTATGTATGAATGTAGTTCTATTTTACCTTTTCGATGGGAAAGTTGATAGACTTAGCCCGAGTTTCCAAAACGCCATTAAATTTTAAGCTACGAGTTATCGAAGTCTAACGGCTGCACTCAGAGATAAAGATTATCTATTAATCAGTCATAAAAACAAAATTTTCTATTAAAATTCTCTTAAAGTCACACTCAGAGACGTCCATTAACAGTTAATCTGTCATCAGGTCATAATTTTGTAAAGAATATTTCGACTTGACTGATTAAAAGATGACTGACGTCTGAGACTTCTAAGCCAAACTCATAACGCCTGTAATGAAAAGATAAATCGTACATTAAAATTGATTAGCATTTCAGAAACTGCGGTTTGGCTTCACAATTCGACCAAGATAAGCAAAGCGCTTACAACATCTATAGTGTCGATAGGCGATGGTTTATCCTACCATTAAGATAATCTTGTCCTTGCCCGCAACTGTATCACTTAAGAAACTTTATTTTACAAACAACATTTTAAAAATAATAATCTCCAAGGAGTCACTGTGACTTGATGAAACGTATGAAAAACCCTATTACGATTAAATTAAGGCGAAAAGTATTTTCTATTGCTATTATGTTTTAAAACTGTATATTTTTTCTTTCGTTTGACATAAAACTGAAAATAAATTTGCTATTTAGATTTTTCTTGTAGGACAAGTATAGGACGTACATAATAGTGATTTGTATACCTCGAAACATCATAAACTAATTTCCTACATTTATCAAAATTGAATTAGCCTTAGATACTTCGTTGGAACACACGTAAATACAAATATAGGGCAAGTTCTGTACCTATAGGCGACTTTATTTGGGGTCAGTAAGTAAGTAATTGCCTCTGCGGTCTAGCGGTTCAGTTTTGACTTGACTGCTTGAGGTCCCGGGTTCGAATCTCGGGTCGGGCAACAAAAAAAGAAAATTGGGTTTTTCCAATTTTCCAATTAAAAAACGTTGCTCAGGATTGGAAATGTGCCCGATTGACGATAGGCTTGCCACCTATCACATTGTGGGACTTAGTGTCTTCGGCTAGTCGTGGGTGCCCTGTGTGCCTCTGCCTACCTCTTCGGGGATATGGGCGTGAAGATACTTAATTTTAACGCACGCATTTCGTTTTATTTAATATACCAACACTGATTTACAGCCATATTGTGATTTGCTAGACAACAGAAGAAAACGACAACTCAATAATTTACCGCATTAAGTAAGTTTTATAATTAATCATTTTTATTTTTAAAACTATTAACATAATTGATTTGTTTGCAACTGTTTCATTAAATGTATAGTGTTTTCATAATTTTTCAAGGCATTGTTCTTACTTTCCTACATAAATTTATAGACCAGTACTATCTTACTTTTTCTAGGTTAGATTTGTACCTGTGGACAGGCCATAGATTTTATATATAGACATAAGCTATAGATTTTATAGAATTGCTTTTTAATATTTTTTTTTTCATTTAGAGACAGGAAGTAAAACTGGAAAGACAATATAAAGGTAAGGAGACTGATATTGAAAATGTAGAGTAAGATTTATGGCATATAGGCGTTAACATAAACTTAGCTCGTATTACAGGATAGTGAAATCTAAAGATAATCTCAAATTCACAGAAATAGAAAAGAAGACGTAGATGATGTACCACTGTCCACAACCGTAAAAAAGTAGTTTTTGCTACAGGTACAGGAAAATCCCGTTGTATTTTAAATAACGATGAAGATTTAGTTTAACTAAATTTTTGTTTCATAATTATAGTTTTAAGGAAAAATGCCATATTAAGAGTATTTAAAGTAGGTAGGTAGGTTGTAAGGTAGGTAGGTAGGTAGATATGCTTTTAATTTATGGCATTGTTTGTGAAGTATTTGTTTATAATTGTAAGAAGTGTTGTTTATTATTTAACTATTCTTTAATTAATAATAACTTATCCAGAGATCTCATATCGTTATTTGTATTTTTTTAACCTTGAATTTGTTAATTGCCGTCCACAGGTACATTCATAGGTTGTAAATACGGACATAATATGGATCTTTTCAATAAAACTAGATAATAAAAAAACAGATTGTTAATTTTTCAATATACGATCAATTTTACATAGAAATCCGATGAATGTCCACAGCTACAGCACTTGCTCTTACTACTAAAGTCATAAACGTATCCTTTGGCTTTTCTGTAGATGACTAAAATATGACTTCTCCATATTAAACTTGAAATCATGGGACTGGCATGGCATGTCCATTGTATGATAGTCCCAAATAATATATAAAAAAAACTTTAAATGTAAAGTGAGATTTTTTTCCATATAATCTATACCTTTCCCAAGGAGTATTGATTGATTTGTATAGATTTTTCAACTCCAAAAAAAAAATCTCCTCACGAGTTAATTTTGAACCTAAGCCTAAAAGAATTCAAACTACTAGTTTAATTTCAAACTTCGTTTTGATCCGACGATAGCTTGTCTATGTAGAAAAAGTTTTTCCAGCAAATTTATTCTCATAGAAGCCCTCGACGCTGAAGTCTGATGGATAAGATATTTTATTGAATTAGGATAATGGAAAAAACGAAGCTAATTCTAGCTAGCAAGAATATTGAAGCATTGAAATTAGATATTCCTTTTAAAAAAGTTACTCAAAACGCCCTTCTTCCTTAATGCAATGTTATTAACATAATTGTTTTTGAAGTGAAAACTTCTTTAGCGGCGTTAAGCACTTTTTTTGGAATGGGTTAAAACTTCTAAACTCGCGTCAGATCGTCAGATCATAAGACGGCGCAGGGTGCATGCGTGTATAAGACGGCGCGAGGTGTAAAATAAAACGCAGATTCATTGCTATTTTTGTATTGCTTAGATATTTCCGAAGAGTATATTATTCGTAATGGATAATATGCCGCAACGTACCTACCAATACGTTCTTACATGACATGATAGCAGATACGTATAATAACAGTGGACATTGCTCTATTTGTTCCATCTCGAAAATAAGCTTTATTTGTAGACGAGCAATGTTCGTTATACAGATAATATGAGGACGCTCCTAGCCGTCACGTAGTCTTACTTTAGCGAGTTGTTGTCAAGCCAGACGCAGATTATTGATACGAAAATAATATTTGTGCATAGTACTTTTATATTGATAATTAAAGCAATTCGTGCAAAATTTTTTCCCCTGTGTTGGTCCGGGCTCCTTTGTAGAATAGACCATCTGCCTTCCTGCCAGGCAGCTCGTAAAAGGCGAGCAAAGGCTCACCGTCACTAACACCGTGAATTCTGACTAGGTGGTAGAGTTTGGTACCACCGCCTTACCTATTCCTGCCACCATAACGTCATGACGTGTTCCGGTTCGGAGGGTAAGGTAGCCGGAAAACTTACTTTTGCTCGTGGCCTAACATCCCGGCCCCAGGTTGGCAACGCACCATTACCACCTTTGGTGTCTCGAGGCGGCGTGAATTTCTTACCATCAGGAAATCCGTCTGCTTGTTTGCCTTCCAATATCATAAAAAAATATTCCCTAACCATTCCAAAATATCAAAAATGCACAACGTTAATATTCGAGTTCTCACTTCTGCCGGCACTTCCGAAGTGCAAACCGTATTTTTTTAAATACAAGAGTCAATGTAAGATATTAATTACGTTACGGATAGAAATACACGTTATACATTAAAGATACGAAAGATATTTTGCTAACTGGAGATTTAATTTGGATAATTATATCGAATCACGATGTAGCATGTCAAGCAAATTTGAAAGAGACGCAGCGCCAAGTGTAGGTAATACTCTTAATACTACACAAAAAAAAATCGAGCTAAGTTCCACTTCACAACTCGAAACCAATTATTTAACTTAAAAGTTTTTAAAAGGGCTTACGGATTACAAATTTATTCAAATACCCAAGCTTATCTAGAGTACGATATTTTAATAATGTTATCGAGGGTTGAAATTTCGGGGTCAGAAGAAGCCATCTTTTTTCGAAATATTTCTTTTTAAAAACCCAGATGTTTTAAAATTTTATATTTTCTACATAGGTAAAATATTCCAACATCAAATGAGTCGACGAAAACGAAGGAAAATTAGGACTTATATAGGGGCTTATAAAATAAATGAGATCCATTTTCATTACTGGCGTTTTTCGTTCTCTTTTCGGCAACTTATTAATCAGCTTTCGACATCCTACATTCTGCTCCAATTAGGAAGTCAACATATTATCAATTAACGTTATTACGAACAATATCCGAACAAAGATAAATTCTCCGCTAACTTCTGAAATAAACTAAGGACAAATAATGAAGAAGCTTTATAAATCTCATTAAAGTTTGAACTAAGATTAACCCTATTCTCCGCATTTTGTTTTGAAATTGGTAGAGACTTTTGATGTTGAACTCACTGCTGCTGGGGAAGTAATATACTACCTTTATCTATCGTAAAATGTTGATACTAGTTTTTTTAATTAAATTATTATAAGAATTTGTTGATTTTTGTATAATAGTAGATAACGAGCACATTTTTGCCTTAGACTGAGGCCTATCTAAAATATTTGTGAAGGAAACTGGATTTTATTCGGGTTACAAATTTTAGTACAAAGAAAGATCTCTAATAGCATTTTGATATTTTCGGAAACTTTTGTATTAGTTTATCTCGAACACTAGTTATGTAAAATCAGGGTTAAGAGAAAAAGACTAATTTGCCAAAGTGGAGAGTGTTATAAAATTATATGTGTGTGTGTATGTGTGTGTGCGTGTGCAAATGTTTGTGCATGTGTGTCATCATTATAGCTTTTGAACAGATACACCGATTTTAATTCAGATTTTTGTTTTAAAACAGACATAATCGAAATTATTCTTAGCTATATTGCATACATATAGTTTTAATTTGGGGTTTAATGAAAATGTTTAATTTTTGGATTTATTTAAGATAGGTAATAATAGAACTGGCATATCAAATATAAGATAAAGTCCCCAAAAAACATGTAGCCAAAAGAAGTTTATGTTTAAAAAAAAACTAAAGCGACGCCTAGCTAAAATAATTTGCTAGCAAAGGAACAAAGTTCACATATTGTAAATCAAACACTTGGAAGTTTCCAGGTCACATGCGAGGAGCCAACTTGTGATATTTGAATTTCAAGTCTACTCCTGTCGTGATATTGCTTTCTGGACTCTCGCAGTTACACGCGAGTTTAGTTGAAAAAGTTAGTTTTATTTTACAGAATATCTACCAATCTACATAATAAGAATTGTGAGATAATGGAATGAAAATTCCTACTAACGTTATAAATACGAATATGTCTTTGTCTGTATGGTTCACTTTCATGTCAAAACGGTTCAACCGTTTGAATTAATTTTGAATACAGGATTGTTTTGATTTCGATATTCTACTAGTTCTTGAATACAGAGTTCTTTTTACTTCTATTTTCTACTAGTTCCTTCGACATATAAAAAAAGTATCTTCACGCCCATATCCCCGAAGAGGTAGGCAGAGGCACAACCAGGGCACGACTAGCCGAAGATACTAAGTCCCAAAATGTGATAGGTGGCAAGCCTATCGCCAACCGGGCACGTTTCCAGTCCCGACCAAAAATTTTTTTAGAAAATTAGAAAAATCCAATTTTCTTTTTGTTGGCCGACCCGGGATTCGAACCCGAGACCTCATGCAGTCAAGTCCAACACCCGGACCGCTCGACCACAGAGGCGAAATCCTTCGACACATCTACATAAAATCATAAATAACCATTTTCTTCGATATTTTTTTAGTACTTTTTTAAGTTTTATTTATTGATAAATGCGTATGTCTACTTTTAATTTTGTTCATTCCTGCAACGGAGTTTGCTGTAACAAATATATTTTTTGGATAAGCCCGCCATTTGCATATTATTTTTATTTTATTTTAAAAATAAAGATTTAAGTATAATAACAGAGCTAGTAAGGTAAAAATATATTAATACTAAATGAAATATATTAATCATAGCATTTGACCCTTGATTTGAAATAAATTTTCACAATATTCAAAGAAAAGAAATATTCTCAAAACGAGATTCAGTCAGTCAGTAGCTCGAATAGTCAGGAATATACGAAAGGTATTTAATTTTTAGCACTTGCTCTGTGTTTGGGTTAATTTCTACAAATTTAAAAAGAAATGATACCGGGTCCGGATTTTAACCCGTACCTTTTTGACTACTATGAAATATAAAAACTGAAATTTAGTAGGTACGCAGCACTGTGTATCTATAGGAAATTACTCATGTAAATGGTATGAAAAGGAATTAAATATTTCGTCACAGGATTTAAATCCTCAGTCACTCAAATGTAAAAGTGTACAGATTCAAAATCGGTCTCGGGAGAAAGTTTTTTTTTACTTTAATTTTTCTAGAGACATACGAATGGTTAAAGTTTTTAATCCTATCCAACGAAAACAAAATTCTTCAAAACTTCTAAAAACGTAAAATGAAGTTTCATTATAGCACCCGATTTTCTTTTAATAGATAACATTGATAAAAGACTAATGGATCAATCCGTATAATAAAATTGTTTTAAAAATGTATAAATCGCACAGTTCCTTTCCAGGGAAACGTTTTTTTCCTGAATTATTACCTCCCCGATAAGCACATCTCATTGAGCAAATGACTTTTCTTAAAAGCATGAAATTGACTTTCACACCAGTATTTTTAAGATATTTTAGACACATCTAGGTGCAAATGATTTTCGGCTTACGAGCTTTTTGAAGTATTATAAAGTGTTTCTTTTTTATTTTATTTTAAAGATGTATATTGACAAGTGTGTAACTATCCTAATGGTAAGTGGGAAACTGTTGCCCATTTTATATTTCTAAAGATCTATCTATCTAATGGTTGCAATCTATGCTAAGTGTACAAATCTAACAGCTACTATGCCATCTAGACACGAATGTCTTGAGACACGAAGATGACGAGCACTGTTATGTTAGCAAAATTAGGTAGAGTAAAATTTTGGATGCCTTTTTTCTAAAAAACACACCAAGTAATTTATCGTCTAGATATTACACATTTGAAATTGTATTGTATAGGACATTGAAAAAATAATAATATCCTACGGGCCAAGAACACGGAGCGGGTAGCTACGCTGCTACGAAACGCTACGGACGCGTCTACGAGTATGCTACAAGAAAATGGTATACGGTAGCGTAGCGCGAAAGCCACATGTAGGAACAACTGAAAAGCGATTACTCTTCGTACTCGTATATTACATTAAAAATAGTAATACATGTCTTGCTTAAAAACTTATTTGCTGCACATAGCTGTTGAAAAAAGAAAAAAGAAAGTATCTTCACGCTCATATCTACGAAGAAATAGGCAGAGGCACTACCAAAGCACCTACGACTAGCCGAAGACACTAAGTGCCACAATGTGATAGGTAAAAAGCCTATCTATAGCTCCAGTTGGACTTAGAGTGCAATAGGGATCCAACGCTTTTACTTATCCTAATACCATAATATTTGGGGCCATGTTCCGGTCTAAAAGTAGAGTTAAAACTTGCACATTAGGCCGAAGGTCTTGGTAACATGATATTTATTTTACCTATTCGGTTGGGTTTTATCAGTACTAATCGCCCCTGTGGTCTAGCAGTCCGGCGTTGGACTTGACAGGTTCGATCCTCTGGTCGGGCAACTAAGAAATAGAAAATTTGTATTTTCAAATTTCTAATAAAAATAACGTCGCCCGGGATTGGAATGTGCCCGGTTGGCGATAGGTTTGCCACCTATCACATAGAGGGACTTAGTGTCTCCTGCTAGTCGTGGGTACCCTGGTTGTGCGTCTGTCTACTTGGGGTATGGGCGTGAAGATACTTTTTTAATCAGTACTAAGTTAAAACTAATACATATGTATTTATCTACACCGCAAATACTTGTAAACTCTACATTGTGAACGGTACGCCGTATTAATATACCTCCAGGAATAGTTATTGATCAGAGGGCGGTGTGGTAATCTCACGACGGGAGCCGGCCAATATCCCTCCGTCTTTCTTCGACATTTAACGAGTAATGAACCAACGTTTTTCTGAGAGTTAATGGAAGAAAATAATGCTGTAATTGATGACGAGTTCTACAGTTTTTATAATTATTATTTTAAATTTTTTTTACTGGTAGTACCTAGAGTGCTGTGCAGCAAATTACCTGGGTTTCAAAGCTTTACTTCTAGGCAAAATGACAGTGTTCTATTCCAATTCGAAGGAAAAGGAAGCTTGTCGACTCGCACAAAAGGCTTAACGTCCTGGCCATTTGTGTGCCTATATACCACTATTATCTGTTACAATAACGAGAGCTATGTGCTTTTCGCAGTCATATAGTATTTTACTAATTTCGAACTTTTTCTGCTGAGCAAGCAACAAAGTGGTCAAGGGCGAGTTCTTTTTGTCCTGGGAAGGTTCCGTAGCAGTAATCATAGATCCGAGTTGTATAGACGAGCAAAATTGATTGATTGATCGATTAACTTAATATCCAAAAACACTACTATCATCCAATGTCACCAAAAATATTAAAGATTTTTAAAGTAGCAAAGGTATAGTTAGGGATTATTTAAATAAATTTATTTTAATTGAAAGTACTCATGAAGATCTACAGCATTTATTTTTTACTTCCTTACTTTAAGAGTTAAAGTAAGGGATAAAACAGACTGCAGACTTTTGGAAATGTCCATCTTTCTAACTGAGAAAAAAAAAATTTTAGTGTTCCATTTCTAAAAACATACCTACAGATTTTAGATGATTTTTTTAATAAAGTTCTATGTATGGAAAGCTTGTTAGAAGGTTACTATCTACAACTAAGAAGTTAGGTATATTTCTTGTAGTTTCCGAATAATCTCGTAGTTATCACCTAGTGCTGGCCCGGATCCGTTGAGTAGAGTAGTTACCTATTAGGTGTTATTAATTGAAGGTGATCTTTCGAACCAGATTTCTATTGGTACAACAACATATTTGATCTGATATTTCCATTTGCCGCTTACATATATACGATTAAATATATTATATTGTTAGCGAGCTCATAAAATATAGACCAAGTTCGCGTGCAAAGTTTTTAATGGCACAAACTTAGGCGAAGTGAACCAAAGTAATGGAGGGTACGATTAGCTTATAAATATTTATATAGTCTAAAGCTGTAAGCACCTTTGTATACGAGTTATCTAAAAACATAGAAAAAGTTTTTTGATATTTTCCATCGTCGGCGCTTGGTAAAACTTCCAAATATTCATATTTTTAAACAAAGAAACACTTGTACTGTTTTACGTATCACTTATCGCGTATTAATTTATAGACTAGTGGTCGCTAACTGGTGGAAATTCGATCATAATAAATTTTCATATCTTGTTGATAAGAAAGCCATCTTCATTTCTCAAGACCAACTAATTTGTTTCCAAACTTTTTAGTGCGCCATCTGTGATCTTTTATCGTTATCATCAATATATTTGTTTGTGTGTGTCAAATAGATGTTAGTATGTGTAATGTTTTATTTCTTGGTTTAATCACACCATAGACATTATTATTGAAAAATATTGGCGTTCTGCACTTCTCCTACACCTGAACTTTAAGTATGCCAAATTGTATGTTCCTTCGTCCGCACAACTTTCGTAAAAAGGGTTCCAAAGTTTTGGCATCACGTATACATATACAATAATAATGTATATATATAATATATAGATTCTTTATTGTCGCGAAATAAAATAATAGTATTTGTATTAAGATATTTAGGTCGTTAATACTGAGTTATTATGTTAAATTATTAAGAAGCTAATACCACATTGGCACTAAGCCCAAATATGATAATGCTTTAAATCGGTAATGTTTCAAATATCCAAGCCTATCTACCCGGGATTGGTTATTCTGTTTTTAAGATATTAGCTGCTTTATTTTCCTTGTTTATAAAAATGACTTACATACATTTTAAGTTTGTACCTGGATAGTTAGTTCGATTTCCGGGTCGAACAACAAAAAGTGAATTTGGTTTTTCCGATTGTCTAATAAAAAAATGTTGCGGAATGGATATGTGCCCGGTTGGTGATGAGCTTGCCTTCTAACACATTGTGGGACTTAGTGTTTTCGGTTAGTCGTGGGTTGTGCCTCTGTCTACTACTTCGGGGATATGGGCGTGAAGATACTTACTTAATGAAACTCGGAAAACTGCATTACGAAAATAGCTCTAAATTTTAAAAAAGAACCATCAAAATAAACCATCACGATCAAGCCAGCTTTCAAACAAAAATTAGCATCGAAATCAGTTTTGAATCGATTGAGTTATGATGCCATAAACGAAAAAACACACAGACACGTCAAACTTATACCACCCCTGATTTTAAATAGTGGGCTAAAAACGGATACAAAATGGAGGTAAAATTCATATTCAAACAGCAGATGTTCACGTGATGTGGGAAAACGATTGAATTGTAAATACGGTACATGTCTGACGCTCAAGTGTCCACTCAGGGTATGACATGTAGTACGGTCAATACCAAAACGTCGAGTCCCCTTCGGAGCGTCCATTTTATAGCTCGATGGCTTTTTCATTTTGTAGTAACTCCATCGACACTGAAACCTTAATAACAAAATAAATAAATATCCCTGGACAAGTTACACAAATTGAATGTAACCCCAAAGGAAGCAAGTTATATGCTTGTGTTATGGGTGTTAGTCAACGATACTAATGCATAGAAATACTTAAATAAATATCAGAATAAATTTAATAAGCACCCAGAGCTGGAAATGTAGATATCTAAATTTTCGTCGTCCTGCCCCTGTCGGAAATCGAACCCGAGACTTGCGGTTGGCTGGCGTGTACGCTAGCTACTCGACCAACGAGGTTGTTACTTAACTTGGGCACATAACACATTTTGGGAATAAATTTTGTCAAACAGAGGTGTCCAGATATAATTACTTCGAGTCTCCATTTTGTCTAAAGGAAATAAAATTACGAATTTGTTATTTAAGTTAGTACTTCACAAAATTAACATAAATAAAACCAAACGTATAAAGTACTCATAAATATAGCAGAAACAATGGAATCGTTAACGTTGCAGCCGTCTGCCACCTAAGTATCATCTGAGGGTATGTGACAGGTCGCACAACCCAAAAATGTGTAGCCCCTTCAATTAATTTGAGTCTCCATTTTGTCTAAAGAAAACTAAATTACGAATTTCTTATTTAAGTTATTACTACTAAAAATTAACATAAATAAAACCAAGCGTTAGCATAAAGTATTCATAAACATAGCAGAAACAATGGAATCGTTAACGTGGCAGCCGTCTGCCACCTAAGTATCCTCTGAGGGTATGTGACAGTTCGCACGACCCAAAAATGTCTAGCCCCTTCAAGTAATTTGAGTCTTCATTTTGTCTAAAGAAAACTAAATTACGAATTTCTTATATAAGCTAGTACTTCTAAAAATTAACATAAATAAAACCAAGCGTTAGCATAAAGTACTCATAAACATAGCAGAAACAATGGAATCGTTAACGTGGCAGCCGTCTGCCACCTAAGTATCCTCTGAGGGTATGTGACAGGTCGCACGACCCAAAAATGTCGAGCCCCCTTCACCTTCTTTTCATTT
The DNA here is from genome assembly GCA_002245505.1 of Calephelis nemesis. NCBI lineage: Eukaryota > Metazoa > Arthropoda > Insecta > Lepidoptera > Riodinidae > Calephelis > Calephelis nemesis. The sequence goes on from NJDD01005567.1 coordinate 71,142, forward strand.
CGTAACGGAGTTCACGAATGCTTAAGCTTTAATTTCAAAAAGATTACACGATGTCCTGGTTACATAATCTGTTGTGGAATATGTTATTTTGTATGATTCGGGTGCTATAATTAAGCATATTTTAATGCAGATTACGTTATAATGAAGATGGAGAATTTCCTATGTTTGTAGTATCAAGTAGTATTTTATTGTTAGCGATACGAAAACAGTCTAAAATCTAGATAATAAGATGACCATCAGATATGACATTATAGATGTTACGGGTGCGTAACTCTTTTAATGTTTTTTTTGCCTACGTGTTTAAGTCTACTAGCTATCCTGCTCTTTAGCGTGAATCATGGCAATGGTTGCAGGAACAGGTGAGGTGCACAATCTGATAGAGCAGCTGCATGGCACACGGTGAAATTCCTATGAAGTTTAAGTTCATACGACTTGAAATTTAGATTTCAGTTTACCTTAGAGAGGATACAATTGAATCGTAAAGGCGACAGCTGTGTGCCACTTATGTGTCCCCTTAGGGCATACGACGGGTTGTATAGCCAACTAAAAAATATTGAGCCCTGTTCACCCACCTCATTTATAGCTTGCTGACTTTCTTCAGAACGGAGTCAGCTAACATTCAAGTTTTAATTTCAGAAAGATAACATAATGTAATAGAAAGAATATATTTTTTCGAATAGGTTTCTTTGTGAAATACGAAAGTTTTAGTTTCTTAACTGTTCTTGTGTTATTTTACTACAATGTATGCAGAAAATAGAGATAAAAAAATCTAAAAATACATATCACCAGCTAAAGATCATACAAAAATATATTAACTATAACTTGTAGTTTATTTAAGTATCTAAGTAATGTAATGTTATAATTGTATCGTAAACACAGCAGCCGTCTGCCACTAAAGTGCCCCCTCAGGGTATACACGAGTTAGTACCGACCGAAAAACCTTCAAGTCCCCTTCAGTCTTCACCCGGCCTGTTTTATATCACGCTCTTTTCATGTTGTAGGGGAGCCCGCGAACACTTAAGCCTTAATTACAAAGAAATTACATAATATCTTGGTTACGTTTATGGAATGTGTTTTTTTGCGACATTTGTAAGCTAAAGTGAAGGAATACTAGCGTTGTTTTGTTACTTTGACTGCATAAAACGGAAATATTCATAATAAATTTGCGTACATTTTATCACGTCAATAAATATTTATCTTTAAATTTAATAAAATAAATAACCGTCGCCTAATGAAGATATTTGACCTCCTCCCTAAGGCCGCTGGCATATATTACAGGGTTAAGTATTTCTTTATAATGCTCCACACCTTTTGTTTCTGTGTAGAAGAAGTGCGAACGTTAATATTTTTTAGTAATCAATAAAGTGAATTAAATCAATAACTAGAACATTACACATACTACCATTCATTTGACACACACAAACAAAAATATTTATAACGACAAAAGATCACAGATGGCGCACAAACTATATTCATGAAGATGGCGTTCTTATCAAAACTAGTTTATATTGAACAATTAAAAGTTAAAAATTATTAGAGTCGAATTTAGACTAATGGGCGACGACCGAAATTTATTTCTTAAGCATCTAGACACGTGGCAACGTGTCAAGCCAAGTTCAAGCAAAGAACTGGCTAGCCAGCGCCAAGTGTAATTTTACACAAACCACATGATGCCACTTTTGACCCTTTTATAATTTAAAATATATTCTTCCAAAATAAAAGATCTAATAGTAGGTTAGATTTGACTTGGCCAGTTTTTATCAGTTTTATAATATATATTATGTTGAATATTGTTTTGAAATAACTGATGTAATGAAAACTGGCCAAGTTAAATCTAACCTACTTATTTTGAAATAACAGCATTTGTTATAGTTATAGAATAAAGCAAAGAAATAGAGTTTCATACTTGATCATAATGTTATTTTGTTCCTATAAATAAGTATTTGGATTTTGCATAGAACTTGGCACCCATAAAGATATCCATTATTTTTGCGGCGGAGTTCACAGCCAAGCATAATTTTTGTATTGAACTTGGCTCTCCTTTTGTACATTTATGTTTTTGGTGAGATATAATTTGCTTGAGTAAGTTAATAAATGTAATTTGTCAAGAAATGCATTTATTTATTTCTAAGTATTTTTTGTCTATTACAATTGACTATATTGGCTGTGATATATAAACCAATAGGATATAACTTTGTTCAGTTTCTAATAGTCTCATCGATAGGGTGTAGAGAAATTTCTTTTCTATTTAATTAAGTTTTTGATCTTGAATTTCACTACCGCATCGATATTTGATAACTCTTTTAATTGACAAACTCCTCCTTTTAGCAGTTGGTTAAAAATACTACCCCATGTAAACAGTTTTTTTCATTAGAAGCTATATTTTTTTATTTTTACTTGACTTTTGATAAGGAGCTTACGAAGCTAATTGATTCATACTAGAAATAGAAATACATTAAAGGTTAGGAAATTTTATCTCGTTTTGCGTAATCTCTTTTTAATGAGACTGATTTTCCGTGAAATGGAGCTACCATAATTTTCGTGAAATTGTTTACATTATGTATATTTTTACACATGTTCCTCAAAAGGTTTACGTGGTTAAAATATACTCGTATCGATCTCTACACATTTGACTTCGTAGGTTCGATTCCCAGGCTACAATTCTTTTGCAAACGTACTAAGCTAGCTTATAGTTGCCAAAAACATGAAAATGTTGTTTATAATTTATATAATATGTTAAGCGTCAAGATTATTAAACAAACATTTCTAATCAAACACTGAATTTTAACACCCCCACTCCCTAACTATTAGAGTGTTATAAAGTCACAGTAAAACTTCAATATTGGCTATGCTTTCTACAATATTCCCGTATTGGTCCGGGCTCCTTTCCAGAATAGACCATCTGCCTTCCTGCCAGGCAGCTCGAAAAGGCGAGCATAGGCTTACCGTCACTAACACCGTGACACCGTGTTTCGCAGCAACTCCCGGATTGATGCTACGGCTATCGTCTTGTCTATTCCTGCGCCATAAAGTCAGTGCTTGTCATTGATGTGTTCCGATTTGTAGGGCAAGTTAGCCGGTAAACTTACTTTTACTCTAGGCCTCAGGTTGGCAACGCATCATTACCTCCTTTTGTGTCTCTTGGCGGCGTGAATTTCTTACCATCAGAAAATAATGCTATCATAAAAAAATGCACTCAAAACATTTTACTATGACTAACACTTACTGAGATAACTTCATTACTGGTTTCAAATGCTCGAGAAATTGCAAGATGCGTCTGACTAACTGATTTTTTTAAGCATATCATGGACCTTTTAAAAATAATAAAACTTCCATGAAATAAATAAAATTTAAAATAAGACCCGTTTAAAATACCTTACAAAAAATTAAAAAAATTCAATAAATGTTCAATCTCATTACGCTTTAAAGGTTTTTCTCCTACGTATGGACCCCATGGAATGTCCCTTTGTATATAGGTGCCTTAATTTACTGTTATAAATGGCGGAAAACGGTCAGATCGGTACATGGCGATAAATTATACCGTTGCTGAAATTGATAAAAGCATTGAACGTCACAAAACAGCTCCATTACTCGATAAATATACATATGGATGTATTTAACAAAGAAATGGAATTAGTTTTTTGTGACAAAAGACAATTTAGTTAAATAATACACTTCAATAAGGACCAAAATTTACAAAATAATACACACTCTTCCACTTATAATATTTAACTTAGGTGCACAAAGGCGGTCTTATCGCTTTAGAGCGATCTCTGCCAGACAACCTTTTGAACTGAGAGTTATGGAGATAACCGTGGCATATAAACACTATTGGTGTTACGCGTGCGTCGCTTTCATGTAACTGGAGTGTTAAGCTTAACGTGCAAGTTTACTGGCTACCCTACCCTCCAGGTTGGAACAAAACATAGTTATCATAGCAGGAGGAATAGATAAGGCGGTGGATCAATGCCCGGGCAAGGCTGCACAGCATTCTATCACTAAATATATCAGGAGATACATCTGCTTGTTTGCTTACATAAAAACTTCGAACTGAAGATGTCAATTAAATGCCGTTTACAGATTGCTCGAGATAGAAAATTTCTAACCAATGAGGCGCTAAAAACATTAAAATCATTTTTATTTAATACACAACTATATGTTGCCGGCAGCCACACCTACGTATTCAAATATTGTAGCTCTCCCGGGAACCGATTTTAATATCGAGATAAAAAGTTACCCATGTCCAAAAGCCTTTTATTTAACAGAATCTGTTACTTGTCTCAACTTGTCTGTCAAATGTCTTGTGTCACTTAAGCCAAACTTCATACAAAATTCGGGTTTGCTATATATCTATGGAAGATCCGCCTCTTATTACGTAGTATTTATATATACTCTTTGGACATAGGTTACTTTTAACCCCGATATTGAAATCGGTTCCCGGGAGAGCTACATTGTTTGGATACGTAGGTGTGGCTGCAGGCAACATAGCTAGTTTTAAAAGGTTAACCCGTTTAATTTTAAAGTAAGTCTAAAGGCATTCAGATTTAAGGCAACTAGTGTCATGTGATTTAGGTGAATAAAAAACAAAGCAAACTGAATCCTATTATTTGTTTTCACTTGAAAGTTGCACCAAACTGCCCATGTCCCTTTTCAACCTCCGACCTATATCCAAACATAAAAATTTAACCACATATATAATAAGAAAGAAAACATTTTTAGCGGACGAATTCATCACAAATGTTGACAAAAAACAAAACTAAAATCTAGTTTAATATCTATTTAAAAATTCAAAAAAAAAAGTGTGATAACACACGTACACTAAAGGATATTTATTTCTCAGTATTTATTGGTCAATGACATAATATAACATCGCTTCATTTGACATAAATGAGTTATAAATAAACATACTTTCGCATATATCATTATAACATGTGGTGATATTTAAGAAATCTCTAAATTTTATAATATTTATACATTTTTTTATAATATTTTTAGAGATAAGACCGCCTTTGTGCACCTAAGTTAATTAATATTCTTCTTATAAGTGAAAAAGTGTGTACTTTTTTGTAAATTTTGGTGCATAATAAAGTGTATTCATTCATTCATTCATATTGTTCTTCGACCAAGATAAAAAAGTATCTTCACGCCCATATTCCCGCTCAGGCACAATCAGGGCATCACGACTAGCCGAAGACACTAAGTCCCACGATGTGATAGGTGGCAAACCTATCGCCAACCGGGCACATATCCAATCCTGAGCAACTTTCTTTTTTAGAAAATTGGAAAAACCATATTTTCTTTTTTTTGCCCGACCCGGGATTCGAACCCGGGACCTCATGCAGTCAAGTCCAACACTTAAACCGCTAGACCACA
>NJDD01005567.1:76534-102627 GCA_002245505.1 Calephelis nemesis
AATTTAACCACATATATAATAAGAAAGAAAACATTTTTAGCGGACGAATTCATCACAAATGTTGACAAAAAACAAAACTAAAATCTAGTTTAATATCTGGAAAACTGGGAAACGGCCAGATCGGTTCACGGCGGTAAATTATATAGTTACTGAAATTGATAAAGCGACGAAATTTATTGTAGGTACGGCGCCAAACACATCAATTTAATGATAAATTGTTACACATTTACGTATTTTATCTGTTTTTAGGGCTTTGCATCTCAAAAAAAAAAAAAAAAAAACAAGATATAAATGTCAATTTTACCTTTTAGGTTAATAACCTTATTTATTGCTGGACCGATAAAATTCTGAGGTTAAAAAAGCACAATTACCACCTTCGGTCTCTATTGCGGGCGTATATATCTTACCATTAAGAAATATCATCGCTTTTTCCCCTCCCACGTAATGAAACGCATTTCTTATTAAGAATCGCCTCTGTTGTCTAGCGGTTTAGTTGTTGGACTTGACTGCATGACGTTCCGCGTTCGAATCCCGGGTAGGGCAACAAAAAGGAAATAGGGGTATTCCAATTTTGTAATAAAAAAATGTTGCTCAGGAAAGGATATTTGCCCGGTTGGCGATAGGCTTGCCACCAAACACATTGGGGGACTTAGTGTCTTCGGCTAGTCGTGGGTCTCTGCCTACCTTTTTGGTGATATGGGCGTGAAAATACTTTTTATTTTTAAGAAAATTGTTTTCTGAAATGAGAAATCATTTAACATTAATGTGAAATTCGTTCCAAAGAATACCACATGAAGTTTTTTCTTTAGACGCCAGTTCCAAAGCTATTTCTTGTGCAGTGCAATTTCCCAAGCGCGTCGTATCTGCAGAAATCTAAAGGTGGCGGCCAGTTCCGCCTTTGAGAACGCGGGAAGAAAGTACAAGATGGCTATTCCGTTTTACTTCTTACAACTTGTTATGTTCGTACTAATACGGACACCTTTTTGCAAAAAGATGGCAGTTGAATATCATATAACTTAGATATAACATGTTTATAGGTTTGTGTATTTCATATGTGTCTCTACAATGAAGTTCTATAAAAATATCTTAGTATTATTTAAGTCATTGAAAAAAGAAAAAAAACTGCTGTAAGTTCTTTTGTTAATAGGATAGAAGTTGGTACTTTCACAATTTTCAAGTCACAATTTTGTTGAGAAGTAGCTTATGTAGGTTGATTGACTTGCTCATGATGTACAGGTTGATTAAGAGGTTAATTAAAGGTATGTAGGAAGGGTTATAACTAACTTCTGTTAAATTCATTTGTTATGTGAAAAACAAAAATAAAACAATAATAAGCTTCCTAAATCCAAAAACGTGTTAATTATAGGCAGGGGTGGTTTTTAAGAGGTTAGCTTGAAAACTATTCATTTTTTTACATTGTGGCCATGGAGATTTTAATCAGAACGATGAAAAGTACATAATATCAAAAGTTAAGACGAATCCACAGGGAACCAAAATCCACAAGGTTTGTGCGAGTTCCTTTAAAAAAATCTTCAGGCGCTTATTAAAGAACAGGTCGACAAAGCACAAACAAAGGGTGCCCTGCGAATAGCAAAAGACTAGGACTAAGACAAGACATGTCTTTGTCTAGTCGCCCACATGTGATAGGTGGCAAGATTATCGCCAAACAGGCACATATCCAATCCTGGGCAACACTGTTTTTTTAAGATATTGGAAGGCAAACAAGCAGACGGATTTCCTGATAGTAAGAAATTTACGTCACCTAGAGACACCAAAGGTGGAAATTATGCGTTGCAAACAAAAACCCGGACGTTAGGCCTCGAGCAAAAGTAAGCAAGCGCTGACATTATGGCGACAGGAATAGGAAAGGTGGTGGTGCCAATCCGGGCGAGTCGCTACGAGACTCTACCACCTAGTCAGAAAAGCTGCAACACATTTCCTTTTAGTTGGACTAGCCGAGGATTGATACCGGGACCTCATGAAGTCAAGTCCACCAGGCCGCTAGACCACAGAGGCAATTTTGTGACATTCCATCCGATCGGATTGATACCGGGACCTCATAAAGTTAAGTCCAACACCAGGCCGCTAGACCACAGAGGCGATCATTGTAACATTTTTTGTACATGCCATTTCTTGATCTAGTGTTCGAATTACTTTTCCCTGTCATACCTCGTACTCCTAGTAATGATCTAAGTCTAATAAGATCCCAAAAGTAATGCCACTTCGTTAGAGATCTGGTGCTCGAATTACTTTTCCCTGTCATACCTCTTACTCCTAGTAATGATCTAAGTCTAATAAGATCCCAAAAGTAATGCCACTTCGTTAGAGATCTGGTGCTCGAATTACTTTTCCCTGTCATACCTCTTACTCCTAGCAATGATCTAAGTCTAATAAGATCCCAAAAGTAATGCCACTTCGTTAGAGATCTGGTGCTCGAATTACTTTTTTCCTGTCGTTCCTCGTCCTCCTAGCAATGATCTAAGTCTAATAAGATCCCAAAAGTAATGCCACTTCGTTAGAGACCTGGTGCTCGAATTACTTTTTTCCTGTCGTTCCTCGTCCTCCTAGCAATGATCTAAGTCTAATAAGATCCCAAAAGTAATACCACTTCGTTAGAGATCTGGTGCTCGATTTACTTTTCCCTGTCATACCTCTTACTCCTAGTAATGATCTAAGTCTAATAAGATCCCAAAAGTAATGCCACTTCGTTCGAGATCTGGTGCTCTAATTACTTTTCCCTGTCACACCTCGTACTCCTAACTATGATCCAAGTCTAATAAGATCCCAGAAGTAATTTGACAGCACGACTTAAAATGTTTTTCCCTATCAAATTAGGGTCGCTTCAGGTTAGCGACGAGAAAGCATCGCCAAAACAAAGTAAATTGGTTCCATTAACGTACATTAGGGGAGTCTGAGCATAACGTCCCGTTTCCTATACACTGATGTATGTACAAACAATCCAAAACTGATTTAGTACAAACCAATTACAGGTTCGATTATAAAAAAGGAGGTTCTCAATTCGACTGAATGTGTTTTTTATATATTTTTACACGATTACTCGGCCAATAGCCAACCGATTTTGATGGTTCTTTTTTTAAAAAGATAGGTCATAGTTTCGAGGTGGTCAGATATTCGTTTTATTATGATCGGACTAGTGGTTTTGAGTTATACTTAGTAGAATATAAACTTTTGACATATCTTTACAACTTCATCAATGATGAAGCCGCCAAGATAAGTAAAATGTATGCTTTGTTAAGTAGAACTCAAATGCTACTTACCCTCCAAATCCGGAACACGTCATGACGTTATGGTGGCAGGAATAGGTAAAGACAAAATTAAAACTAGAATCTTAAAAATTATATGCATTAAAAATTATATTATTTATTATATTATTATATTATATATATGTTTATATTGATATATAATTATGTATGGGCAGAAATCTTGTTTTGTTTGCTGTCTACTTTATTTATATTATTTATGTTTACGCATTGTATCTATAATTATTCTATTCTTAATTTATATAATGTGCTATGTAGTTATATATTACTGGATTTTTTTATATGTGTATTAAAATTCAAATTTATTTGTATTATTCTGTTTTGGTTATTCGGTACCTACATACTTGATCTCTGTTAGCCCAAAGGTTGACTGGGAGAGAATGCATTTAGCATTAAGTTCGCCTTTTGTACTCACAATTTTTATTTGTGTACAATAAAGTTTAAATAAATAAATAAATAAATAAAAATGAGAACAGCGTCTCTATTAGTAATTAAGATCACTAAATTTTTAGACCATAAGCGCTATAGATTTCGATCTGTCAAGTGTACATCAAAAGACGTCATTTGTTTGCTATCTCTATTGTATTTCTGTCAGTCACTGGAGATAGCAAATATTAAACACGTCATATGACAGCTATTTGATGTACACTTTTCAATTTTAGTTGGCAACTGAGATACATAATCAGCCCCCTGATCGTTGTTTACCGAGTGAAAATGTTTTTTCCTCGTAAAGTACGGTCGCTTCTCTACGGAGAACGTTGGTTCTCACAACAAAGCAAATTAGTTCCGTATTACGTGCGTTAGGGGACGCTAGTGGGAGACTGGCGCTTTTCCTACATCGAAATGGATTTATGTCGTACGGTTCTTGGAACAATAAGGATATTGCAAGTAATAGGTAATTGGAAAATGTTGGTTGCCCGGTTTTCCCGTAACTATAGAAGAAACTAAAATAAAATAAAAAAATATGGGATTGAAAAGTTGGTGTTAAAATGCGGTAGGGTTCAGTCATGTGGAAAGAATGACAGATGAAAAATTGACAAATCAGATATACAATGCGAATGTGGATGGATGTAGGTACCCAGGGAGACCAAGGCTGACATTTCACGATCAGATCAATCGGATACTATCCGAGGGTGGTGTCAAGGGTCTCCGAAACCGGCGTGTTTGTATGAAAAGGGTAATGAATGTGAAGGAAGCCAGATAGGTTTGTCAGGATCGTGAGGTCTGGCACTCGATACTCTCTGCCTATCCCGTAAGAGAAAGAGAGTATGTATAGAATAAACCATCTGCTTGCATGCCTGGTCGAAAGATGCGAGCATAAGTTGAATGACTTTTTACAAAGAAGACCAGTGGGGGTAGAGTGTTATGCATAGAGTGATATGCAATAGAGTGGCACTTGACAATAACATTTTGCTGTTAGTTATCTAAACCAATATTGCAGATGAAGGTGTTGCCAGCAATAACTGATAATTAACATAAACTATTATAATATTATTATTGTTTATTAAAAGTTTAGGAAGTTTACGATTCTCAGTTTTCAAGACAACCCTATTAATTCTATAAACTTGCACCCGGAGAGTGAGGTTTGAGATGTTATTTCCTGTTTGCTAATTTCCCGTGTTATTTGTTTAAGTAAAACAAATTTCCGGTTTGAGGTTACTACTCGGCTTTGTAATGCGGCAGGAAGTATAAGTAACCCTACCCGGGAGACAATACAAAGCATCAGGTTGGCAACGCAACGCACGAATATGCGAAGTGTTTTTCTTAGCATTGGGTACTCCGTCAACTTGTCTTGCCTTCGAATAACATGCAAAAGATGCTAAATTGTGTTTATTTCAAGTGAAATCTATATATTAATACGTGATGTCAAAACTTTCGAACCCTTTAATGGAAATTGCGCGGGCGCAGGAGCATAAAATTTGGCACACTTATAGTTTATGAGCGGGAGAAGTGCAGAACGCTAATATTCTTCAACAACAATGCTTATAGAGTACATTAAATCAATAATTAAAACATTACCCACACTACCATGCATTTGACACATACAAACAAATATATTGATGATAACGATAAAAGATCACAGATGGCGCACTAAAAAGTTTGGAAACAAAGTATGTAGTCGGTCTTGAGAAATGAAGATGGCTTTCTTATTAACAAGATATTAAGATTTATTATGGTAGAATTTCGACCAATAGGCAACCCCTAGTATATATAAACATACGAACCACTATTATAAATGCGAAAGACTGCCTGCTTATTGCTTTTTTAAGGCTAAGCCGCTGAACTGATTTTGATATTCGTAGCTAAAGATCAGAATTCAAACAAAAGGAATTTTTTTTAATTAAGAGGTTATAATAGGACATAACAGTTTGTATGAAAATGGTTACTATTCTACGCGGACGAAGTCGCGGGCAAACATCTAGTTTATATAAATTTTATTCAGTCACTCCCATATGTTATGCTCATCCGCGGAAACCCTTTACCTTAACTAACCCTTTGTCGCTCTTCAGTCGCTTATCTCTCTCTCTCTATTCTATCTCTATACATAAAATACATACCATTACATGTCTATTTTGCTACGTAAAAAAAAATACACCATTCTCTATTTAAAGACCTATTACATGTAATTCTACACTTGGTCAATTTTTATTTTAAAAGTGTGCGAAAATTGACGTTAATATTAAATGGCTCTGAGCTCATAACGGTTGTAAAAAAGTCGTAAAAGATTTCGATTTGCTTCATATTTTCTGTTTTAACGACACCCGAAGGCGTCAAAAACGCCCTTAATATTGTAGACTTTTTTTATTTAACTTACTTCGGAATGTAAGAGATAGTGATGTATTTCTATAGATGTTATATGCTGGTCACTATCTTTTGGCTGGCCTTATGCGTAAGTCCATGTGTAAGACCGGAATACGAAGATATTTTTAATGAGGTTTTTAACCAAAGTTTAGACCTCTTATAGACCTAGCCTTGTGGCGTCAACCACGTTTCAATACTTTAAGATTAAATGTTGAAAACTTCTCTTTTAGTACATGCCTACGCCATAAGACCAATAAAAATACATATGGACAAATTTAACTTTCTAGCACGAAGGATTTGGCTAGTACAATTACACAAAATGTTTATTCCCTGTTTTACCCTTTTAGGGGTTAAATTAAAAAAAAACTCTGAAATGCATCGCTTGTTACTGAACGAGATAATAATTGAAATATGTTGAAGGAATAAAAAAGTTCATACAAATTTCAATTTCCTATTTCACCCTCTTGGGGGTTAATTTTAGAAAAATTCGTCCTTAATGATGTCTACGCTAAAAGAAAATTATGGGTGCTAAATATCTAGTTTGCAGCCCAAAGGATTTAGTCTGAATGTTTATGTAAAACTTAGATTTTCTTCTTTATCCTCTTAAGTTCTGAGTTAAAAACAATTTTATTTTAGTTCGAATCCCGGGTCGGCCAACAAAAAGCAAATTGGATTTTTCCAATTTTCTAATAAAAAAAATGTTGGTCGGGATTGGAAATGTGCCCGGTTGGCGATAGGCTTGCCACCTATCACATTCTGGGACTAAGTGTCTTCGGCTAGTCGTGGGTGCCCTGGTTGTGCCTATGCCTACCTCTTCGAAGATATGGGCGTGAAGATACTTTTTTTATTTTTTTTATTTTAGTCAACTTAACTCATACGAAATGTCATGTAATTTTAAGTCTTCTTTTTTGCCGTACTCGATTCATTGGATTTAGGAATATTAAGTCATAGAAAATTATATCCACATTTTCACCCTCTTGGCGGTTGAATTAAAAAAAATAATTTAATGAACGTCTACGACATAACAAATCATCGTTCGCAATTTTAGGTTTAGCCCTAAGGGTTTGGATTGTGCGTCGAAATATCAATCTCGCTTATGCTCAAATCAATCAAGCTTTTATTGTTCAAAAATTGTGTTATATACAAAAACCTTGGGTCACGATTTATATTGCCAATAAACTCCAAAACTACTGAACCGATTTCGATAAAATTTCTCATATATCTGTAGTTTGGTCCGTCTTAAAAGATTGGATAGTTTTTATCCGGATGTTGGCGGGACGAAGTTCGCTGGGGCAGCTAGTATAAAGATAAATACTTAATTACGTATTTGTATAACTTTCATAAAATTTTACATAAACTCTCATGCACATGTTGACACAATATTTTTTTTATCACAAGTAAAGCCCGCTTAACTTCGTGAGCAACAAGAAAGTGACTTGTAGAAATATGACGACCCCATTTCTTCTACTGGAATAATTTACCCAAATAGATTGCTGGAATAGTCAGTCAGACTAGGACTTATACATTAAGTGGTCGAGTACTGCAACGACTAGTCCGGATTAGATCGCCAACCGCCTTACATATTTGGGTACATCCCTAATAATAGTATTTCTCGAACTTTCTATTCGACACGAAAATCATTATGTCATATTCATATACATTATATATATATTGATACGATACGTAACGTTTTGTTTGTATACATTGACCTATTATTCCCTTTCCAGTATCCTATATATTAGTAAAAAAAAAGTATCTTCACGCCCATATCCCCGAATCTCCCATAATGTCAAAGCTAACCGTTGACGTGTTCCGATTCGGAGGGTAAGGTAAACTTACTTTTGCTCGAGGCCCAACATCCCGGCCCAAGGTTGACAACGCACCATTACCACCTTTGGTGTCTCTAGTCGGCGTGAAACTCTTTCCACCAGGAAATCAGTCTTCTTGTTTGCCTTCTAATATAATAAAAAAAAACAGTTCAAAAATTATTTATAAGATCGTGTCAGTGTTAATATCCAGGTTAAAAGCAGTCTAAGGTTTTTCGTAGTATGAGTTTATTTTTAAATTTATGGCTTCTTTGTTATTTATATAAAGGTTTAGTTTTTATTGTTTCATATAAAGTGCAATAGTGGCTTAAAGCAAAGGTCGTAAATGTGAAATGTTCGGTGAGTGTTCACGCAATCTCTTTACGAAAGTTAACGATAAAGTTAGCGATAAAACAGACCTTCTTACTTTTGTTATTTAAATCTTATACCTTTAAATGAGCAATTCTTGTATATGTATATGTATATATATATATATATAATTGGAATCTCGGAATCGGCTCCATAGATTTTCAACGCTCATTCGTGTTTAAACTGAAAAATATGACTCTTCCTGACATCTATTGGCGAATAATAATACTATTTTTTGTGAGCATTAAAGTTGTTCCAGCAGAATAACAAAGCGACATGAAGTCAATGAGTGTTTGCTAAGAAATTTTATATTATTTTTGTAAAAAAAATGCCTAAAAACTAATCAAATTAAACATTAACTGATCCTGGTACTTTTTTATAATGTTAGGAGTTGTACTCTGGAGTGATAATGGTTGTTAGTAGATATCTTAAATTTAATGACAGTGTTGAAAAGGTTTGCTTTTGCTGTAAGATGCAATAATGAAGAATATATTTTATATATTCTAAAAGTAATAACATTTTTTAATTATTTTTAAATACTTGTATTTGTTTATATAAGAACTATCAATTTATGGTGCTATAAATTATGAAAATGAAATAACAGACTAAAATTATATACTTACTTATTCGCAAAATTCAAGTAGGTACTACAGGCCAAAATTATACATTAACATCACTACATAGTATTAAATAAAGTTCTGTCCCTATGTCCCTTTGTATGCTTAAATCTTTAAAACTACGCAACGGGTTTTGATGCGATTTTTTAATAGATAAAGTAACTGAAGAGAAAGGTTTATATGTACATTTCATAACCGTGCGAAGCCGGGGCGGGCCGTTAGTAGTATATACTATTGCAGTAATAACTCAAACTCAACTACATTAATAACTCAATAAAGATGCTTTAATATTAATTACATACGTACATATCTTCATGCCAATATTTATTTATTAATTATTTAACTAGATCTAAGATATTTTAAGTCAGGTTTCATTTGCTGCATGTCAGGATTCTCTCGTATTTATAGGAAGGTTTCGATTTATGTACAATGCTCTAAGTTTCCGTATAAAATGCAATAGTGGCTGGAGCGGCGCTCGTAAATGTGATGTGAATTGTGAAGTGGTCCGGCTAGTGTTCTCGCAATTTCTTAACAAAGATTTACGATGGAGACAGCGATAAAACTGACTTCCGTGTTTATGTTTCTCATTATTGTATATGTATATGCTACATATACAATATATAATGGGATAGGGATGACAATATATGGTCATAAAACTGTTTCAATCTTTAATAACACGAATAATAATCGAAAATGACATAAGTGTAAGAAAATTATTCATACAAAGACGTTCTAAAAACTGGTCCTAATTTTCACAAAACCAATTCTTACAAATAAAATTAGTGTAGAAATAGGTTCGAAGAAATGACCGTAATACACTACATAAAGACTGTTAATACGATATTTTTAGTTGGAATTCACGATTTACTTTCCCTTTATATATTATGGGATGGGATGGCAATATATGGCCATAAAACTGTTTCGATCTTTAATAACACGAATAATTGGATATGATTTTACAGGTGTACTAGCATCCCGCCCCGGCTTTGCATGGTTGTGAAATATACATATAAACCTTCCTCTTCAATCACTTTATCTATTACAAAAACCCGCATCAAAATCTGTAGCGAAGTTTTAAATATTTAATCATATAAAAGGACAGAGGAAGCCACTTGGTATTATACTATGTAGTGAAGAAACATTCATAGACAGACGTTCCCAAAAGAAGACCTAATTTTCACAAAATCAAATTTTTCCAAATAATAAGTGTAGATATAGGTTCGAAGAAATAACCGTAATACGCTAAATAAAAAAAGTATCATAACGCCCATAATCCCGATGAGGTAGGCAGAGACACAATCAAGGCACCCACGACTAGCCGAAGACACTAAGTCCCACAATGTGATAGGTGGCAAACCGCCAACCGGGCACATATCCAATCTCAATCAAGCCCGAGCACAGTTTTTTTATTAGAAAATTGGAAAACCCAAATTTTATTTTGTTGCCCGACCCGGGATTCGAACCCGGGACCTCATGCAGTCAAGTTCAACACCTGAACCGCTAGATCACAGAGGCGATTTGATATGACTTTATAGGTGTAATAAACTTATTTATACACAGACGTTCCAAAAAGTGGTACTTAATTTTCACAAAACTAGCTTCTTTGCAGAATAGACCATCTCCCTTCCTGCCAGGCAGCTCGTTAAAGGCGAGCATAGACTTACCGCCACCAACACTGTGTCATGTGACTATTTGGTCGAGTTTCGCAGCGACTCACCCGGTATTGGAAAGCAAACAAGCAGACGGATTTCTTGATGTTAAGAAATTCACGCCATCTAGAGCCACCAAAGGTGGTAATGGTGTGTCGCAAACCTGAGGCCGAGATGTTAGGCCTCGAGCAAACGTAAGTTTACCAGCTACCTTACCGTCCAAACCGGAACACGTCATGACGTTATGGCGCCAGGAATAAGTAAGGCGGTGGTACCAATCCGGGTGAGTCAAGGAAACTCTACCACCTGGTCAGATATCACGGTGTTAGTGACAGTAAGCTTATGCTCGCCTTTTAGGAGCTGCCTGGCAGGAATGCAGATGGTCCATACTGCTAAGGAGCTCGCACCAACACGACAATTTTGTGATTGCGGCGAGAAAGAAGGCAACACAATAATAATTTCACATTTATAACATCTACTTGGTAAGAAAGTATAGATTGTTTAATTTACGAGAAAAAATTGAAAAAAAAAACTGATTCTGATTTCAATAATTAAGACGTATGTGTACACAAATAATTGAGTATTTTCGTCGATTTCCCTGAGTTTCCCATCATCAAGTCAGTCCATCACCGAGTTAGTGTCAATATAACCTTAGAAATACAGTAATTTTTAAACTTGGTTAGGAAACGACAAAGAAAACGATTAACATACACAAAAAATGTATGAGTCAAACGTGTGAGTATCATCGGTAAAGATTAACTTATTAATAGTATACGAGGGTGAAACTGAAAGTTCTTAGAAAATCAAAAACTAAGCATTCTAGCAAGTTATTAGTTTTATTATAACTTTTCAAAATAGCGTCCATTTACATCAATACATTGCTGCATTCGATGGAACCATTGAGAAAAGCACCTTGTCCACTCGGCCTTAGGGGTCTCTTCGACGGCGTTTTGAAACGCAGCCACTGCTTCTTCGACGTCCATAAAATGTTTTCCTCGAAGTTTTTCTTTTATTTTCGGGAATAAATAAAAATCGTAGGGTGCGAGGTCGGGGCTACACGGCGGGTGACCCAGTAATTCCACGTCTGAGGTCGCCAAAAAGTCGATCGTTTGCCTGGCGGTGTGCGACGAGGCATTGTCGTGATGAAGGAGGATCCTGTTGCGAGGTCGTTTCTCTCGAACTTTTTCCAAGACAAGTGGCAAACAGTTGTTAGTGTACCACTCTGCATTAACCGTTTTCTGATCCTCTAAGACAACTGCGTAATGACCTGTCTTTCCGAAGAACGAGGCAACCATCTTTTTTCCAACACTTCGACCTCTCTTCACTTTAGTTGGCAACTCTTCGGAAGGAAACACCCACTGAGCAGACTGTCTTTTGGGTTCCGGATCATAGCAGTAAATCCAGCTTTCGTCACCCGTTAGTTAGTCGAACACAGCATTTGAGTCACCTCCGTTAAATTTTTGGATCATTTCACGGCACCAATCCACATGGCGGAGTTTTTGAGCCTCGGTCAAATTATGCGGTATCCAGCGGGTACAAAGCTTCCTGACCGCTAAATGTTCATGGAGGATTTTGTGCACTTGACTCATACCTATGCCTAGACTTGTCCGAATCTGCTGATAGGTCACTCTTTTGTCAGTCTCTATTAAACGCCGCACAACACTGATATTGTCTTCAGTCGTCGCTGTAGAAGGCCGTCCCTCACGCAAATCATCGGTGAGATTAGTTCGACCACGTTTGAATTCATTAAACCAGTTGTAAACTGTGGCACGAGATGGGGCTTCATCGTGAAAAGCCAATCGAAGTCTATCATAACTTTCTTGTTGACTTATATGACATCGAAAGTCATAAAAAATCATTGCACGAAAATTTTCTCGGCTTAAATTCATTCTGACGTGCACAGACAATTTTCAATTTGCCGCCAAATCGTAAAACAAATAACAAATGAATGAAATGTATACTCAATATTATTGGTAAAGAGTTCTGTTTTCAAAATTTAAACTTATTTTTTTAATATAATGCTTTTAAGTTGCCAGTTCTAAAAACTTTCAGTTTGACCCTCGTAACATACAATTATGATGTTACAGAACTAGATGCATCCCAGTATACTACAATTGTGCTACCTTTAGTATTATATATGTATTCTCAGAGATATATACAAGTTTATATATGTTTGTTACGAATAACGGTTTATTATTATTTTTTCCTTTTTTGTGCATATCATTTGTTTTTAGTTTTTCCCCTGGGTTTGATGTATATAACATATATGTAAATGTTGTATAGATACCATTTTTTTCTTACTTATTTTATTGTGCACTGTAAGTCTACCATTTAAGTTATTTTATGAGCTCATTTTTGGGTGAGCTGGAAGAAATCTCTTTATCTGAGATAAGCTGACCTCTTGTACAAGTCTTTTAGTTTTAAAGTTTATGTAAGGTTTTTTTGTACTATAAATGATTAAATAAATAAATAGAAGTGAATTAATAAAAATAAATAAATGTTCGAGAAAAAACAAAAAAAAAACATCTGGTTTAGGATATTTTTTCTTGTAAATTTGATAACAACAAGAGTTCCACAAAAATTAGAACAGAGGGAAAAGTATTAAGTAATACTTATCATGATCGGAATCGGAATAACCATACGAATTTTTTCAAACTTTCGATTTTAAATTTTTAGCTTTAGGATAACTTTCATATCAGTTTGGAGAATTGCCAAATAATATTATTAACGGTATGACAATATCCGGCGTCTGCTGCCGGAAATGAGGAAATAAAGAGGCTTCCACTACCACACCTTGACTTCCTGTATGGAATTAATACTTTACAGCGGTATTGACGGTACCAAGGGAGTGGGGTGTAACGAAATAGGGGTTGTAAAAGAGCTGTTGTAAAAGTTTTTTTAAACATTGTTAAATAATGTAAGTTTAAGAATACATACTATACGAGTACACATTACGTTTAAAATGTTTACCTGTTTCTGATGTTACAGAAAAATAAACAAACAATAGAACATTCTGGCGCTAACAAATACTTATACGTAACAACATTAAAGACTGTAAAAGTGTCATGTCATCCTAAATTTGGATTGTGAAATCTTTTGCCTTACTTAAATCAAAGTAAAATATATAATTTGCAAAATATTGTATACGTATTATGACACGACAAAAGAGGAAAGACAGTTGATTTTGACTGAATTGGACTTACCGGAAGCCAAAGACCCCAAATATATCCAGTTCCATATAACCCACACACCACTAAATTGTTTAATTAGCATCAACAGTACATAAACTACTAAAAACGTTTTTTTTAATTTATAGTATGGATTGCCGCAAAGTAACACCTTTTTCTAGCAATCCTTTTTGCTTTATCTCTAAACTAGAACATGTTGGATTTTCATTGTTGCAGGAAAGAGGTTTTGTTAAAAATTTAAGTACCTATTAACAAATGTTTGAACATTAAACACTAAAATATTTGCTCCCTACGATGTGGTAGAATATTTAGATACGATTAAATAAGTTCTATTAAGAAACTGTGCAAGAGCGTATTCTAAACAGCTGTGAAGATGTTTAAAACTAATGTTGCAGGCGAATAAAAATTGACAGATTTTTAGAATGTTTGTCTGTATGTCTGTCTAACTGCATCTCAAATCTTTTGCTGCACAGCACTCAACCACCAGTGTTCTTGTTAGTGATGACCTATTGGTAATATAACCTATTAATAATATATGATGTGATACTTTTAACGGTGATCGCCTGTTACCAGCTGCCTGATTACGTTTCTACGTTTCAAGGAAGGTATAGGCCAGATAGTCTCAGAAAAAAAATGTACATGCAATTTTTTTGAGTTTTTATTTTTATATCGAATGATACAATTTTTATTTCAAACTATTTTTTGACATTTTATTTTACATTAATACTATGAACTGTGAGTATATATTAATATAACTTAGAACACAATATTTAATCTCATTTCAATTAAGTGTAAAATTTGTGCGAGAAAATAAGATAAATAGATACTTAAATTCTAAGATATTCATTTTAATTCTATTAAATCAATTTATTGTTTATATTGACTGTAAATTAGTTTGTTTTTGTATTAATTTCACAATTGTACGCCTTATAGTCAGAATATAGAGCTCAAATCGAATTTGTGACCAACTATGTACCTGTATTCGAACAATAAATGAATTATGAAGTTATACTAAAGATCAAATACATCCTCCATCAAAATCTTCGCTTAATATAAAATAAACCTTATGTTACGTAAACATAAGCACAAACCTAAGCTAGAGATAAAAGCGCTTGACCCTTGACTAAAATTAGCGTAAATATTCCCTCGAAAAAAGATTATGCCGTGTTTTTTTATCGTTGCTTTGAATTTCCTTTCAGCTCGTGAGTTGTAAACCAATAAGCCGTGGGGTAAGCGGATTACTAGATTCGCTTTATCGTGCCGTGTAAAGCGCCTTTTCACAAATATTAAGTATGGCGTAATATTGCTCATTTTATATGGAAGAATGATTTTTTGTCCGCAGTGAAAAATGTTCTATATGTTAGTTTGAACTAGCAAATGTTCTGCCGTAAAGCAGTACAGTAGTAGGTAGGTACTATTTAAATTAAGCGCTTCGGCTATATTTGTCAAGCTTCGGAAATCCGAACGTATTTTGAAGAGTTGTTTCATCTACATAGAGTTGTTTTAACACATAATTAATCATTTCGCTTAAATTTAAATTAGGTCAGCCAATTTAAAAAATGAAGTGTAAAAAGTGTAAAGCCGAAGCCGAATAGTAGTACTGTATATACCGTACAACTTATTTTCAAAACTTTGTTAAAAAGTAATGACAAAAGATTTAGTTTCATGATTTTATGTGATGATACAGCGAACGGCTTTCCAAATAACAGAGACCTATAGACACCATAAATGTTATAGGTGCTATATGTGTTAAAGGAATAGGCTGCTGTTCTGTGGACGAGATGTTAGGCCTATTATGTAAGTCTACCAGCTACAGTAGCTATCCTTCTAAAACATTAAATTGTTATTGTTGCGGCAGGAATAGGTAAGATAGTGGATCCCTACCCTCCAGTGGTCTTGGTAATTGTAGGATTATATGTTTTTCATACATCGTCACACGCGTGCGTGTATGCGTGCGTGCATGCAAAGGAAATGTGTGTTACACAATTGCAAAGTTTTGTTTTGATAATCTATCATTGTCATACAAAAATGTAATCATTAAACGATTTTTCTATGATATTGGAAGGCAAACAAGCAGACGGATTTCCTGTTGGTAAGAAATTCACGCCGCCTAGAGACACTAAAGGTGGTAATAGTGCGCTGTCAAACTGAGGCCGGGATGTTAGGCCCGAGCAAAAGTAAGTTTTCCGGCTAACTTACCCTCCGAACCGGAACACGTTTTTTTGTGTTTTTTTTGTTTTGCGTTTTTTGTGCACTTGAAAGGCAGACAGACAGATTTTCTGTTTGTCGAATAGTTACGACTATAAAAACCAAAAATATTCTGTGCGTTGAAAACACGAAGCTGTTACTTAGGGTAGCCACATAAAGTACAAAATAGAATTTCAAAACTACAGAAAATAGACTTAACCATAACTCCAAAATTTAAAAAAAATAATAACCTCTATGTTATGTAATCTCTTTTTTTACAATCTCTCTCTCTCTCTCTCTCGAGTACGAGCTTTCAAACAAAAAACCAGCTTCGTTATCTGTGCATCCGTTCAGAAGTTATGATGCCACACATAGACGCCCAGATACAACGACAAACTTATAACTCCTCTTTTTTCCGGCGTAGGGTAAAAATAGTATAGACTCTATTATCTGTTAGAATTGTGTGAATTTACTGGCAACATTGAACAGGCCCGTATAATATGAGAGCGCTTATCTCTAGGGACAGGCGGTCGCTTGGTCCGGTCTTTTACCCATTCAATTGTAGAACCTAGACCCTGTATTTATGATACAGATACCACTTAAAGCAAAATATATTCCTAAATAAAAAATAGTCACTACCATAAGGTATAATAATGTAAGGTACAATATTTATATCTTTACTAGCTGACCTAGCAAACTTCGTTTCGCTTGACATTAATGCTTCGACAGTAGCGCAGTATGTCGGATCCGATGTGAAACATTCCAAAATCAACAACGACTTATTATTAAAAAAATTTATTAAAAAACATTTTCCAGGAGACCAAATTGTGAATCTAAACCATTCTCGAATTCCCTTGAACACGCACAAAAACTTTCATCAATATCGGCTCGACCGATCTAGAAGGAGTTCAGTGACATACACACTCACAGAAGAATTATAAATATAAAGATAGAGATGTTATTACATAATTAGTCATTTCGCTTAACTTTAGATTAAGTCAGCCAATTTAAAAATAAAAGTAGATATAAAGTGTAAAGCCGAAGCGCATAATTTAAATAGCAGCACTGTAGGTAGGTATAAGGTACACGTACCACTTGTATGGTTCATGTGAATAAAGATTTTTCTGATTCAGAATCTGATTCTGAAGGGTTAAGTATTTAACACCGAGTTAGCTTCTAGATAGGGTTAAATCAATTTGTCTTTGACAGTTAAACTCATTAACTTTTGCCTAGGAACGTGCGATCGACTATTGAATTTAGACGCCTCTTGGTATCGCAACCCAAATTCTTTTTCTAAAATAACACCAAAGTGAAAACAAACAAAAAGTTGTTTTACTGTCGCTAAAAGAAGCGACGCAGACTCATAATTAAATTTCTGTCATTTTTATTTGTGGGGTGGCGGAAGATAATTGACGAAAATGTGCTGGTCTGTAAACAGTGAAGGGATGCTCATGCTATAAGCCCTTATCTCTGGGCGCAGGCTCCATGTCCCACAGAGCTTAATGTTTAATGGTTAAACTCTTTACTCATATATATTTATATTTTTTTACATACATAGTCTTTAGAGTTACATGCTATTTTAACATAACTTACTAGGTATAAATCATGTTATTACTTTTGCTTATTCTTTGATGTGATGTGTGACATTATAGTAGGGGAACTCATTAAGGGGTTTCGGGAGTTACTCGAGCGCGTCAGATTATGATGTGGAAGATATCTTGCACCATCGTTATACACCTCTAGCATAATATACTAAATAAAGTCTGTTTTTTTAAGTGAAAACTTCTTTAGCGGCTTTGCGCACTTTTTTTAATGGTAAAAACTTTCAAAATTGCGTCAGGACATTAGTAAGACGAAAATTCGTAAAACGACGTAGGGCGCTTGCGCTAATGTTCGTGTTGTCATGTTTGTGTACGATAGCGCAATAAATGAATATTGTATTCTACCACATAAACGATAGTATTTTCATACTGAAAATTAAAGCAATTCATGCGAAATTATTCGCTAGCTATTCCAAAATATTATAAATGCACAACGTTAATATTCAAGTTTTTTTTAGCAAAATGTACTCGAACGTGTCAAATTAAAGCACAGTGGGTTTTTTTTATATTTTTTTTTATATGTTATAGGAAGGCAAACAAGCAGGCGGATTTCCTGATGGTAAGAAATTCACGCCGCCTAGACACACCAAAGATGTTAATGATGCGTTGCCAACCTGAGGTCAGGATGTTAGGCCTCGAGCAAAAGTAAGTTTACCGGCTACCTTACCCTCCGGACCGGAACACGTCATGACGTTATGGTGGCAGGAATAGGTAAGGCGGTGGTACCAATCCGGGCGAGTCGCTGCGAAACTCTACCACCTAGATAGATGTCACGGTGTTAGCGACGATAAGCCTTTGATCGCCTTTTACGAGCTGCCTGGCAAGAAAGGCAGATGGTCTATTCTGCAAAGGAGCCCGGACCAACACGGGGAAAAACAATAAATGCTAATAAGTAATTACTTAAATAATCTGTTGCACGAGACGTAAGGAAAGGCTAGGACAAAGAAGTTTGGCGGTTTCTTTACTTCCTCTGTAGTCTATTGGAACGGTCTTGGAGTTAACTAAATGAGGTCCCGGGTTTAATCCCCGGGTCGGAAAACCCAAAATATGTCTTTAAAATACTTTAACAAAAATAATGCTGTCCGGGATTGGACATGTGCCTGGTTGATGAAAGGTTTGACACCTATCTCAATGCGGGATACAATATCTTCGGCTAGTCATGGGTGCTTTGGTTTTACCTACCTTTAAATTTTTTAAAGAAAGAAAAAATCTCGCCCCAGACAGGATTTGAACCTGTAACCTTTCGTTTTGTTTCGTTACCTACCTTTGATGGATATGGACGTGAAAATACTTTTTATCGACTATTGACATAGCGGCTACTCCTCTACGACTCGACGACTCCAAAACTTTTCCTTCGATTGGAAAACGACAGTGGCAAGCTATATCGGAAATACGTGAGGAATTATCGGAATAGTCGACTTGTTTGGTAGTCTTTGTGGACGTGTCAATTGCCGTGACGGCTTAATTGACAAAGAAACTGACGCTCGCCTCTTATAACCTGCTTGAATAGGGCTTTGGCGCCATCGCGACAAAAAATTGGTCGAAGTTTTTTCATAATTACTGAGTTTCGTTGAGTGAAATTAGTCAATTTTGGTGGCATTTTGTACAATTTTGTTCAGTGAAAGTGCACAAACTTCTAAACTTAGGTCAGTATCGTGTATATCCTCGTTGCCGCCATACCTCATTAACATGAGGCCACCGCTTTATCTAAGAGCCTGACATGACTTACTGACGACTTACGACTAATGACTAATTATAATTGATTAAAATTTATGTAAAATTTGATGCAAATTTTGTACTTGACTAATGTCAAAATACTAACGTGAAGGCCAAAACTTAAACAAAGAAAAAACTGCTTGAACGGAAAATAATTGGTATAAATCGTTCAAAGGCACTTGGGATTAATGTGGGGAAAACTACAATACAATACAATACAATAACTCTTTATTGTGCACCAAATACAGATAAATTACAAATACATCAAATAAAACTTAAATTATAAGATACACAAAGGCGGCCTTATCGCCAAATCAGCGATCTCTTCCAGGCAACCCATGTATGGAACAAGATTTAACAGAATACTGTGTAATGGTGCTCTTAAAAACTAATCGCTGTATAAATGCAAAACCAGTGAGGATATTTTTATTTATAAAAGAAGCTGCATTATTTCGAAATAATGGAGTCTCCTCCCCTCCCTTTCCTAGCGGCGTTGTAAAAACTGAATCGCTTAGCATTAATCTCTCCAATTATATCTCTGTAATTTGTTTAACTGCCCGCTTGGGAGCGGTGTATGGTGAAATGGCAATATTATCATTAAATTATATATCGTATTGTTAATAATCGGGAGAATATGTATGAACCTAATGTACTGATTTACTACCTCATTTGATGAGGGGCTAGCATACATGCATAACGCCATCGATCCTCAACGTTAGAGGGTTAACTTTGTTATTCTGTCAAGAAGGTGGCTAAGAAAATATATCTTCATACCTGTTTACCCAAAAAGGCAAAGCTACAACCAGGCCACCCACGATTAGCCGAAGATATGTGACAGTCTGCAAGTTTGTGTTTATTAGGAAATAGGAAAAATGTTTTGTCATTGCCCGACCCAGAAATCGAAACCGGGATTTAAATTGTGAAGAAAAGTCCAACAACAGACCAAATAGATCGCGGAAGCAGTAATTAAACATAATTTTTTATATTTTCATAAAATAATACTGAAAAAGTTGCATTAAAAACTAAACTAACTAACTAAAACTTCTTCTAAGCACTAACTAAAACTATTTTAAGATATCATATTCCAAGGAAATAAAAAAAGAAATGGAACATTTTAGACAAGTGTTGTGTGTCTTTCCCCGTGTCGGTCCGGACTCCTTTACACAATAGACCATCTGCCTTCCAGGGAGGCAGCTCGTAAAAGGCGAGCATAGGCTTACCGTTACTAACACCGTGACATCTGACTAGGTGGTAGAGTTTCGCAGCGACTCACCCCTTGCCGCCATAACGTCATGATTTGTTCCGGTTTGGAGGGTAAGGTAGCCTGTAAACTTACTTTTGCTCGAAGCCTAACATCCCAGCCTCAGGTTGGCAACACACCATTATCACCTTTATATTTATTTACCTTCCAATATTATACAAAAAAGTCAACTTGTGACGTTTTTATTCAACGTTTTCGGATGAATATATTACACGTCTTTAGAACTATCATATTGTACAAACATGTGTTTTGTCTGTTTGTTATCTATTTAGTAACTAAACAAACAAACACTTGTACTGTTTTACGTATCACTTACAATTTATTATTTCGTAAAATATAACCTACCGGTTTCGCTTAAGACAATATCATCAGGGACAATATATCAAACTACTGAACAATATTTTTGATTTATAAACATAGATTCATTACATAGTAGGTAGATACAAAAAACTTTAATACGTTATACAATGGAGTTGTTAGCTATTAATTTCCCCACTGAATTGGGGATCCCGGTAGGCTATTTATAAAAGAATAAATCTTATCTTATACCTTTTTATACGAGCAATTCTTGTATATATATATATATATATAATTGGAATCTCGGAATCGGCTCCAACGATTTTCATGAAATTTAGTATATAGGGGGTTTCGGGGGCGATAAATCGATCTAGCTAGGAATCATTTTTAGAAAATGTCATATTCGTTTTATTCGTGTTTTATCGACTTAAACTTACTTTTTTAACAAATAGGAGGCGTTTGAGTAGTCACAATTTATTATGACTCTTCCTGACATCTATTGGCGAATAATAGTACTATTTTTTGGCGAATAATTAAAGTTCCAGCAGATGGCGTTGTTAAATAACGAAGTCCGTTGTTAAGTAACGAAGTCAATGATTGTTTGCTTTGAGGTTAGACTTTTTAAATTTTCGTACTTAAATATAATTTCCAAAAAACACAATTTATAAAAAAAACAAAAAAAAATACCGAGCAAAGCTCGGTCATCCAGGTACTTATAAGTGATACGTAAAACAGTATAAGTATTTCTTCATTTAAAAATATGAATAAGCTATACTTATTTGTTTGATATAAGCGCACCTACACATTAACAAATCGATGATAAGAGCAAAACTCTGTCCCAATGCGTAAAAATTATTACGAAAATATTACGGGAAAATTGAAATTTTATTTATCTTGTTCGTTAACTTTATACGTGAAAATCCCAAAACCGTATAATTTAATATTAAAATATGAACGAATTATGCAAGCAAATACAAGCATTGGAATGTGAATCACATATTTTAGGAGGGATGGGGGTCAAACGGAAATATATTTCCACCCTTCTGAGTAAGACTTAGGGCTACGAGGAAATTGTCGTTACCACTTACACGTGATATTTAGGGTTGCCATGCGATCTGTATTTGATTATCCCTTCGAGTTTTGGCACCATCGAGAGAAAAGATGGTCAAAGTTTTTTCGTAATTATTGAATTTCTTGTTTATATTGAGTGAAATAAGACAATTTTGGTGACATTTTGTACAATTTTGTTCAGTCAAAGTGCACAAATGAAATAATCATGAAGAAATTAGCGTATTGAGAATTTCCTCGCTGCCGCCAAATCTCCCAAAGCGAGCTTGTGTAAAATCACCACTGCTTTAATCAAGACCCTGACGTGACTTTGTGTATAGTATCTTGTGTGTATAATTAATACGGAAGAAATTAAAATTAATACGAGTAAGAATAATTAATACGGAAGACATGTGATAAATGACGAAATAAAATAATGCACATGGAATAACAATTAATTAATACATCAATTAAATGAAAATAAAGAATATATTACCAATAAAATAATAATAATAACAAAAAAACACGTTAACATAATTAATTTAAAGAACTCTAAAGGAAACACATACCGCTAATCCTATTCCTGTCGCCATAATGACAATGACATGTTCCGGTTTGATGGATCGGGTAGCCGGTAGTTGTCCTAACACCTCGGCCACGCACCAACACCTATGGTGTCTATAGGCCACGTTTACCTCTTCACATGTCGATATTTGTCACACGAATGTATGTATCTGTCGGGAATACCGCCATAACGTCAGTGGTTGCCATTGACGTATTCCGGTTCGGAGGATAAGGTTACTTACTTACTTTTGCTTAAAGTCTACTATCCCGGCCTTAGGTTGGCAACGCACCATAACCACCGTTGGCGTCTCTAGGCGGCGTAATGGTGGTAAAGTTTGGCAGCGACTCGCCTGGATTGGTACCACGCCTAACCTATTCTTTCTTACTATCAGGAAATCCGTCTGCTTATTTGCCTTGCAATATCTTAAAACAAAACATAGATCAAAATAGATCAAGATAGATAAAGATAGATACAGATAGAAAAAATAGATAAAGATAGATAAAGGTAGATAAAGATAGAAAAAGATAGAACTTAAGCCTTGCGGTTGACCGTTAGGCACATACGTTAATCCTAATACAAACCTTTATTAATTCCGTAATTTTCGTCCCGTATCATTTTCGTACAATAATGGCAACCCTTGTGATAAACCAGTAATAATTTTCGACGAAGTTACATGAAGTTTTACGATAATTACGGTCCACCGGATCCTACTACATTTTAGCGACAAGCACGTTGACAGAGCATTAATATTTAGGTCACGGAAAATTTATATATCAACCGACTTCTAATACGGAGAACGATTTCAATTTGGATAATTCATGTATACCTTGGAACTTTTAAGTCTGGTGAAGTAAATCTAAGATGTTAGCAGTGCATTAATCACAAAAAGAGAAAAAGAAATTTTTACTGGATGAATTTTGATGAAATTGTTTGATTTTAAATCACGGTCTGTGTTATAAGTTTGAAGTGTCTTTTCATGAATGTGTGTCTATCTGTGACATCATAGCTTTCGAAGGATAGACCGATTTCAATGCGGATTTTTTTGTTTGAAAGCTGATGTGATCGAAATATTTTTTAGCTACATAACATGTGTGTTTTATCGAAGTTTATTAAATATTTTTAATTTTAGTGCTATTATTGTTCATTATATGACATTTAAAACACATTTTCAACTGTAAAGTTACATTTCTTTCTTACACGTTGTCTATGAACCCACGATTAAAGATGTTTATGCAACGTTACTAATTTGAAGCTAGGATCTTTATGTTTTGCGTAAAACTACCAACTTTGTACTTTTCAAGCTGGAAAACAGGACATAAACAATGTGACCGCAGGGATAATGCATCATTGCAAGATTACTATTCAGCCTGTCTGTCTGACTACAATATTAAAATTATCTCCAGACCCCATTTTGGATAAAAGTTTTATTAATTATTTTAGAGGGTAACAACAAGTTGAATAACTGCACCGTATCTAACTTGTCAAAAAGCATACTTGGCTAAGTATTGAAAAAATGCTGTGCGGAGTACGACATTTAGCTATGCGTTTCTTACGTCAAACCATCATATTCATAACCAGTACATAAAACTGACTATAGAAGTAAGTATTTTTCATGAATTGGGTGGCTTGACGTAAGAAACGCATAGCTAAAGGTCGTACTCCGCACAGCATTTTTTCAATACTTAGCCAAGTATGCTTCTTGAATACAGGTGTAAGATTTACAACCTCCGTTTCTCGCTGATGATTATTTTTAGTCACTTAAAATATAGGAAACAATTCCAGGATATATTAACATTATTACAGGATCGAATCCCGGGTCGGGCAATAAAAAGAAAGTTGCTTTTTTCCAATTTTCTAATTAAAAAAATGTTGCTTGGGATTGGAAATGTGCCCTGTTGGCGATAGGCTTACCATCTATCACATTGTGAGACTTAGTGTTATCGGCTAGTCGTAGGTGCCCTGGTTGTGTCTCTGCGTACCTCTTCGGGGATATGGGCGTGAAGATACTTTATTACAGGATACAGGAGGAAAAAGATAGGATATAACTACAACACAGTTCTGGCAGAGCATTGCGTCAGCGAAGGGTGAAGGTTGCGAGCTTTTCTCTTGTCTGAGGATTAATTTATATTCTACCAAAAAACGTAAAAAATACTCCGAGTTCGGCAAAAGTGCTAAAATTTAATATCATAAGCAGGTTGAACCTAGTCTTCAACGTGTTCAAAAGACTGTTAGTTTACCCTATTTGCGTCGGCTGTAATCCTCATGAACGAAAACAACACGAGTATAACACTCATCGTTTGATCTCCACCGGAGTGAGATAATTGCTACGGAGCTACATTACGAGCTCTACGCCGCTGCTGCTACGCAATATTTTTTCCTTTCGCATCTTGCGCTACGCCGTCGATCTTTACAATATTTTTCGTTCTCACCTTGCTGCTACACTGTAGATTCTAAGCAATATTATTTTTAAACAAACCCGTAAAGCGGTTATCAATTTCATTGTGTTTTTTTTAGTTAGTTAGCAGTTAGTTTGTCCCGTTCTCGGACCAGCTACGGTGACTTTTAGGCAAATCTGCAACGTCTTCGGTATTAATAAGTCTTTATTTCAGTCATTAGTCACTATTTACAAAGTCACGTCATGGTCTTGAGTAAAGCGGTGATCACTTTGCACGAACTCGTCTATTGAGATTTGGCGGTAGTGAGGAAATACACGATACAATAATTACTTATTACTTAATTATACTAATTAAAATTAATCTAATTCCCACCTAAATTAACCAATTTTACTCTATATAAACACGAAATTCAATAATTATGAAAAAAATACGACCATCTTCATTCACGATGGCGCCAAACCCTCCTTTTTTTATTGTTACACAATTATCCGTTCAAATACAGCCACGTCAATTTTAAAAGTTCGTTTTTTGTTAAAGTAGGTCATGATTCCAAGATGGTCCTTTGTTAATTTGACCATAATCAGAGTACAGGTTTTTTTTGAGTTATATCTAAAAAATACAATAATTTATAAAATAGTGAAAATTTATGCATTCTTAAGTGACTCAAAGCCACTGGTGGGGTGTTGATAAAATTTATGTGGTTTTTAGTGGCCCTCTTTTGACAAATTAGTAATTTTAAATTGTGACATGGTGATGAAATACTTGAGAAATGAAGTTTTAATTTGAAACTTCCAAATGCCTTATTTTAAGAATTTTCTGTGTAGCAACATAATATCAAATATTTATTTATTTATCTGGGCACTTATTTCGATTTATGACGATTTCACAATTAAAAATATTTTTTATTTGAATTGTTAACAGTAACCTCTTTATTGAATAGTTCTGTCGAATAGCTGCGTTTTATATAGTACTCTAACGAATGCACCAAACATATTTCTTGTCTATACATAGTATAAAGCAAAGTCGCTTTCCGCGTCTGTCTGTATGTATGTATGCTTATATCTTTAAAACTACGCAACGGATTTTAATGCGGCTTTTTTAAATAGGTAGAGTGATTCAAGAGGAAGGTATTATATGTATAATAGCGTGCTTCATATATTAGAGAACCACTAATAACTTCAAGATTTCTAATGCAAAGTCGTAAATAAACATATTTTTTTGCGCTTGCATTGCAAACGGTGGCTGAACTCTACGAGATAGATCAAAATAATGTACTAAGTATTGTTTATCCTACAAAGGTCTACAAAAAAGT
>NJDD01005567.1:102808-124074 GCA_002245505.1 Calephelis nemesis
TAAATAAAGTTTATTTAACATTTAATAAAAACTAAAATGTTATCTATGGCTAACTTCATCATGTCGGTTTTTCGTGACGATGTGCGCGCGCATCGTAAAAATTTACCCTCATCATTTTTTCCTAACGCGCCAAAAGAAGTATAACTTCAATAAGTACAACTGTAATCATTAATATTATATAGTAACTAACCTTGAGGTGGGATTTCATTTTCATCAGGGTCACTGGCAGAGGCCACCGCCAGCAGCGACAGCACCAGGCAGAGACGAAGCATCGTTCTGTAAAGATGACAGTCAAAATTAATGCCATTTACTGTCTCTTTTTTGTACGTTATTTAAGTTCCGTATCTTTAGAATTAAATTAGTTTTTTACTTGAATTTTTATTAATGATGTGTGGTAAGTTTTGGTCTGTTAATAAATGTTTTCTTCTGTTTTAGTCTGTTAATAATTCCTTTCTTCCATTTTTCATTATCCGCAGGCGTAAGTATTTGAAGGGTTTATATTATAATACACTGAACTACGGTGTGGAGTTTCCCACTACCGACAGGCATGTAAATTTTTGTACTTGCATAGCACTGATCTACGTGGTCTACCGTGCATCCCAGTATATTTTCTAATTTAACATATATTTAGTTATGTATGATTGTGTTCGTTCCTTGTTTTATGTTTTTGTAGCTAGATATTTTACGTTTTTAATCCGCACTGATTAAAGGCCAATGTTAATAATGTAAAGATGGATTTCAAGCAATCTAGATAGCTACGTATCCGCAGGCCTATCTTATATCTAATTTCCATATTTATCCTGTCCACAGATATGTTATTGACAACCGATATGATAAAAATGGATCAAAATATCAATCTTGGACAACAAGTTTTAAATTAGGATTGATTATTAATATTGCCCGTTATACTACACCTTATTAGATACATATAAAAAGCGGCCAAGTACGAGTTGGACTCGCCCATTAAGGTTTCCATTGCGGTCGTACATAATATAATAAAAGTTTTGTAATTAAGAAGAAGTAGTAAGAAGTTTTAATAATAATGGATTTTAATAACTTATTGACAAGTAAACATCACAACTACGTATCCAAATGATGGGACTTATATCTAACTGTATGCTAGCCAATATAGACTTGACATTAACAAGAAACATTATAGCTATGCCTGCCCTCACTTGTCTGCTCGCTCGGGTAAGCGCAGTCGGAAACCCCGTGCACCCCACACCCGTTACAGATCAAGCCACGCCCCGTGCTAATTATAATTACTGGATATTTACTTAGCACTATTACTGATTTATTATTAGCAAACAATGGTTCAGGGTATATATCTACGAAATTAGATGTTTTTTTTATATTTGAGTGATTGAATATAAGGTAAATTGCGATTTTCGATTCATGATGTATAAAAACTAGATCTAGTTCAAACCAATTATCGATGGAAGTTTACATAGTGTATATCATATATTTTTTTTAGTTTTACCGTTATCTTATTTTAAAAGTTACACAGGGAAGAGGCGTTTTTTGACAATTTGAAATTGTCTCTCGCACAAACTATTCCGTTTGTAAAAATGATTTTAAACACTACAACACCATTTTCAAAGATCTATACGTAGATATCCCACACGTCGATTTCATGAAAAAATATTTTGAGTTTCAGTTCTTGTATTAGTAAAGTGCTGTGCAGCAAGTTGCCCGGCTAGGGGTCCGTCACCTTCCTGTCACCATAAAGACAATGCCTTGTTCCGGTCCGGAGGCTAGGGTAGCCGGTATACTTGCACAATTGACGTAACACCCTGACCACAGGACAGCGACGCTCTTACAACATGTGTGATGTCTCTAGGCTGCGGTTAATTCTTACCATAAGCTGAGTAGAGAACCTGTTCGTTGTCTTATGCCATTAGGAAGGTTTGGGAAGCTCCTAAAATTTATTTTTTCTACTTTCTCGTGAAAATCCTAATGTGGTTCACAGAATCTACATACAAAGATTTGGAAAAAAGTGACTGTAATATACGGATGGGTAGAAAGACAAACAGATAGACATTATAAAAACAATTGAAGCCGGGGGCGAAACTTCTTATGATATATAACAAAAGTAGAACGAAAAATCTGTATTCTGCGATTTGCTCACAGCATTTATAAATACCACCTCAGCACTTGAAGTTAGTTTACGATGCGGTTTAGTAGAAACTTTTAATTCCCACTATTAAACTGTGGAACTCCTGACTCCGTTTTCCAAATAGTTATAACACGCGAGTTGGCTACAAACATCTGTTCTTTTTTTTCTTTTTTAAAAAAAAAAATCTTTTTTTTCGTTACAAAATGGGCAACATTAGTCGCCTGTTAGTTCGTAAGTTCGTTCGTCTTATTTAATTTAAAACTGCAAAAACCAACTCCAATGATTTAATTAGGTGCCAAGTCGTGATTTTATATTCTTTTTTCGAAAGATAATCGATCATAATAACAAAGCGGTCGGAAAAATAAATTTCATGTAATGATAAAGTCTATGTGGGACTACCTCCGAGTAATCGCATTACAAACATTGCACTAAACACGTCTAGTCTATTTAAATAGACCTTAATACAGTATTTGAAACAATCTTCTTTTAAATTTAAAATAATATATGTCAATATAAATTTTAGGCATTAATTCCAGAACTACTGTATCGATGTTGATTAAATTTCCAATCAAAAACAGTTTGTGTCTAATATCTTTAAAAAATAACATTCAAGTTAAGTTGGGGTAGAGGTCACTCATCTCATACTATTTCTATTATAAATGCGAAATTATTGTATGTTTGTTCCTTCTCGCTAAAACTGCTAAACCAATTTCATAAAATTTGGCACACACATAGAGGGTAACTTAGGATAAACACAGGATAGTTTTATCCCGAATAAAATTTCTTGTGGGACAATTAACCACGCGGGCAACAGCTAACACATCATAAATTTGTCTACGCTTCTCAATTTCTTTAAAGAAAATATCCTAAAGGTATTAATTGAAAATCTTAAAAATATCACCAATATTAATTATAGCCGCTTTTTGTAATTAGGGTCACGGATTGTATCAATTAGGCTAAAAGGTTTCGCGCCGAGCGGTTGCGGCTTTATCGTACTTTTTTACATTACGTTATCTTCAGCATTTTTAATGACTTAATACTGTTTACCAGTGGTTCCTGAAGTTATTTGGGCAACGATCCATCTTAAAAAAAAAATTCACAACTCGGGACCCACCACACATTTTTTACAACTTTATAATGTATTTATTTAATTATTTATTAGCTAAATAACTACATTAACTAGGAAAAAAGAAATTGTTTGCTATGTTTCGCCATCAAAGTTTTGACATCAACTCAACTTTTCATCGCAGTGAGTTTGATATGTTCAATTTATTTCGTTTTTTAGTTTTAATGTTCACCATATTAGCAAATACGGCCCCACTTACGTATGAGGTAGGACAAGGAAGTAGGACTTTGATAGTTTTATCAAACATGCATGAATATTTACAGACAACCGAGAGTCAGAATTTAATTAATTGCTTATGATTAAAACAAGTGAACCAGCTTTTGTCACTTAAAAGATTATCTGCATTTTTATTATTCTTTTGGCAATCAACAGTCGGCTCGGTTGGGTAATGTATTGTTTTACAGACAGTGCCCGCTCAATATTATTTCGCGACACTAGTGAGTCGCACCCATAGTTTGGGAAACCCTGCTGTATACATTATTATAATATATGAATGTTATTATATAACTAATATTAAGAATATTACTTAACACTTGACTAACAATTTGTAATTTATCGATCTTCTTATTTATATAGATTTATTAATATTAGTTATATTGTTTTATAGTATGTCATTGTTATGAGTTTTTTATATTGTTACAATGTTTAGGTTATTTATTTAGATATTTTAGTTTGACTAGATCCACTGTTTTAAGTTAAGAGGGTTTCCAGAGCAAACGCTTGTTCGCGAGTTCATGTTTTTTATTTACTAAGATAGATAACAAGCATCATTAGCCATTATGGCGGCAGGAATAGTTAAGGTGGAAATATATGTATATAAGCACGAGTATAGAGCTATAACGTCCTAACTATTTTATGAATGAACACCTGATCAGGCATTACAAATGCCTGTGTATAACTCTTCTGTAGATTAGTATACCATATAGAATATATAAAACATGTGCGTAGTACAGCAGTACTATTATATATATTCGTCAAGCTTCGGAAATCCGAATGTATTTTAAAGATATTTATATAATATAGAGTTGTTATTACATAATTAATCATTTCGCTTTAATTTAGATTAGGTCAGCCAATTTAAAAATAAAAGTTTAAAGTGTAAAAAGTGTAAAGCCGAAGCGCATAATTTAAATAGTAGTACATAATAATTTAAATACAGTTTATAGCAAATAAATTGAGGACGAAAATGTAGCAATATCATTTATACACAATATAAAATGCTGGAAGAATAAATAACTAGGCAAATTTTAATCGTATAAAATCTAAAATAATCAAACCACCTACATTTTCCGTTGGCACATTGAAATATCTGCGAGGTATTAATAAATTCATATCTACCCTCACCTCCAAAACTTTGAAAACCACTCTTTGTTAGACGGCATTCGGGAATTTATACGAGTTCCGTACGAAAATCCTTTTGTTAGAGAATAAATACGCATTATGCTTTTATTTCTTGTGCCTTTAACTTTGTGGTTGCGGCTTTTTGAGGTCTGGCTGATGAAAGAAAGGCTTTCTATTGTAATAACTTGTAAATTATAAGTACGAAAATTTAGGCACATGCCATACCTATTAGATGGCGAACTTGCTATTTTTCATCTACATTTTCTTTCTTATCTCAGTTTCTTATTTTGTTTTGAATGATTATATTATTATAGCAGAACTAAAAATTCTGTTTCACATAACCTTAATTATAATACTGCTTGTATTAATATCGGTGTATTATATCACTTTTTGTGATATTTGAAGGCAAACAAGGGGATGGATTTCCTGATGGTAAGAAAGAATACGTTAGGCGTGGTACCAATCCAGGCAAATCGCTGCCAAACTCTACCACCTGGTCTGCTGGTTACACTACCCTCCTGGAAGGAAATCGTCGATACCAAGCTGTCATTACAGTGACACGAATAGATACGTCGTTCGGTACCCGTATAAATCTTAAAACAGTAATGATGAGTCTACAAAATGATTCTTAATAATGGTAATCAAAGGTTAAATAACTAAGGTTCTTAAATAAAGCCGCCTATGTGGTGTAGGCGGTCCAGTGTTGGACTTCATTAGATCCTAGATTCGACTTCAAGGTCGGGCAACGAAAAAAACTGTTTTTAATTTTCTAATAAAAAACATTGGATAATTGCCCGGTAGGTGGTAGGCTTGCCACCTATCACTTTGCAGGATTTAGTGTCTTTGGCTAGTCTTCGGTGCCCTGGTTCTGACTCTACCTCCCTCTTTTAAGATACGGTCGTGAAGATACTTTTTTAAATGTAGAAGTTTTTTATTCCTAAATCCTGTTACAAACATTAATTGTCTATTTCTCTGTATACCTACAAAAATGGCAACACCGTTATCGCTACGCGTTCGTACCTATAAAATATAGAGTGATCCACAACGGAGGCGGCCAGTACGTCTTGGATCGTGGAGCAAGAAGGACCTAATATTTGTGTAATGTTTAAGCCAGTCTCTAAATAAGTGTGCTAAGGTAAGCCTAAAATGTTGATTTGTGATGATAATGTGAGTTAAATATAATAATCGCCTCTGTGGTCTAGCGGTCCGGGTGTTGGACTTGACTGCATGAGGTCTCGGGTTCGAATCCCGGGTCGGCCAACAAAAAGAAAATTGGATTTTTCCAATTTTCTTATAAAAAAAATGTTGGTCGGGATTGGAAATGTGCCCGGTTGGCGATAGGCTTGCCACCTATTACATTGTGGGACATAGTGTCTTCGGCTAGTCGTGGGTGTCCTGGTTGTGCCTCTGCCTAAATCTTCGGGGATATGGGTGTGAAGATACTTTTTAAATATATATTTTAGATCATAAAAATGTTTAATTTACTGAGTCTTTAACAATCCTTTAGGTTAAGTAATATTCAACTAATTATAAGTTACACAACTATTCTTTAAAGTTTCCTACGTGTAAAGCAATTGTAAGACAAAGTAAAAACTTCTAAGCATTTTAAACTTACCCTAGTTGTTAACATTTGTAAAGGAAATGCTGTTTCAACACTAGCGCTGCTACGCCTTTTATGACACAAAATGGAGGATATTTTTACACCTTCGCTAGATAAAAATATCACACTTTCAAGTAAGAACGAGAAAATGAGACTTTATATAACATAGCAGGAAATTTCTTATGAAAAGAGGTAAAATAGAATAAGGTTTATAATACATACACAATACCCATTTTTATTTGAACAAGCATACGGCTCTCCTGATGGTAAGGAACGACGGTGACCTATAAACACCATAGATGTTACAGGTGCATCGCTGTCCTGAGACCGGGATGAAAGGCCTATTGTCCAAGTTACTGGCTACCCTATTCTTCGGGCCGGAACATGATATTGTTATTATAGGTACAGGAGTAGATAAGGAGGTGGATACCTATCTTTCCCTACCTAACTTGCTGCACAGCACTCTACCGCCCGTGGTCTTGTTGGTAATGACCAGTTTTGCCTTTGCTTGACACTTAACAGCTGACAGACAGGACAGCAGATGGTCTATTCTGTACAATAATGCTGTACAATTTGACCGATTCCAATAATCTTTAATCTTACGTATTCAGGCCATCATTGACACCATAATCAATGAAATCACCATTTTCCTGGACTGAGGGTAGGGTAGCTAATAAACTTGTACATCAAGCCTTACACCGGATAGCAACACACCTATAACATCATTGGTTTCTATCGGCTATGGTTGTCTCTTCATGTTTGTCCTAGAATGGGGTAGATGGTAAACCAACCGGGCTTTTCTCCCATTTCGTGTAACGTTGTTTTTTTTTTCAGAAAATTGAAAGCATTCTGTCTTGGCCGCCCCGGGAACCGAATCCTAGATATCATGTTGTCAACCCTAACACTAGAACACAAGACGACAGAGGTGACTATCACAAAAAAAATTGAAATCAAATTTCGAATTTCTTGAGTTCCTTAAATATTTTAATATTTCACTGTCAGGGATCAAAATAACGATGCGAAGCTCGCAGCACAGGCTCACAGGGAATGATGGATTGTTATAATTTAATAATAAAAATTCGCAAAGGCCTGTTGACGCCGTAACGAGTGAAAACGAGACGCCTGGGTCAGCGGCCTCATTACCGACGGATAACATTCTGAAAGGGTAAACCACCCTAACACTCCCATGCGTTATATAAAAACCTTTACGAAATGAATATTTTATTCGACTTTTTATGAAAGAAATAATATCACCTGAGACAGGAAGGCAGTTGTGCTGCTTATGCGTTAAAAAGATTAATTGTAATTGTGTGAAATAGAAAAAAAAGTATTAAAGTTAAAAATATGAGGTTCAACAAAATGTTTTGTCATGTTTGTTTATTTCACATATTACTATACTATATATGATAATATTTCACACATTACTGTACTATATATAATATGATAATAGCAATACCCAGCCTGTTTAGGATATGAGTAAAATCTATACATTTCCTAAAAAAATGTTTTTTTTTATCTGCTTGAAGTTGGACTTTAAATACCTTGTCTTTTTAATAGTGTTTTTTAGTTTACGAGTTGCTATGTACTACATTAAAGAGATTTTCTACTACTCTTAAGGGATCGTGTGTAATTCCTAAATTAACACATTTCTTGTGACATAAACAACAATAAACTATGAAACAATAACATAAAAATTAACCTAAATTTTATTTACCTATTGGACATAATTTTTGTGAACGGAATCGGATATAAACATGAAGTATATGTTTATATTTGTGCTTTTAGAAGCACATGTACACAAGCATGTTCCTACTTAGATTGGTCTAATTATTTTTACTAGTGGTCACCCATTGGTGGAAATTCGACGATAATAAATTTAAATACCTTGTTGATAAGTACACTATATTTATTTGTCAAGACCAAATATTTTTTTTTGTGTTGTTTTGTTTTGTCACAAGATTTGTTTCCAAATTTTATAGTGCGCCATCTGTGATCTTTTATCGTTATCATCAATAAATTTGTTTGTGTGTGTCAAATGCCTAGTAGTGTGGGTAATATTTTATTTATTGATTTAATGTACTTTATAAGCATTATTATTGAAAAATATTAGCGTTCTGCACTTCTCCTATACATAAACTATAAGTGAGCCAAATTTCATGCTCCTTCATCAGCGTAATTTTCGCAAAAAGGGATCCAAAGTTTTGGCATCACGTATTAATATGTAGATTGCAATTGAAGAAAAAAGACTGTTAAATTAAAAAAAGTTGCAAGTGAAATGTTGCCAAGACGTGTCAATATTTCTAGTGTTAGTCCGGGCTTCTTTGCAAATAGACCATCTGCTTTCCTGTGCCAGGAAGTCACTATCACCTTGACATCGGATTAGGTGGTACAGTTTCTCAGCGACTTCCCCGGAATGGTACCACCACCTTGCCTATTGCTGCCGCAATAACGTCAGCACTAGCCGTTGACGTGTTCCAGTGTGAAGGATAAGGAAGCCGTTAAACTTACTTTTGCTCGAGGTCCAACAATCCCGGCCTAAGGTTGGCGACGCACCATTACCACCTTTGGTGTATTTACGCGGCGTGAATTCATAACCATCAGGAAATTCGTCTGCTCGTTTGCTTTCCAAAGAAATTAAAAAAACTATAAATTTTAAAGAAAGAAAAAATTTCGCCCTAGACAGGATTTGAACCTGTAACATTTCGTCTCAAGCCGACGAATGCTCTAACCAATTGAGCTACTGAGGATTCAAGTCCCGGAGGATTCAATGTCCTATAGATACACAATTCTGAGTACCCACCAAATGAGTTCATCATTACAGATGAAATTCACATTTTAGAATGGCCATAACTTTCGTTTCTCACAACGTATTTTTATTTTAGCACTTGCCCTATGCTTGGGATAATATTCTATAAATGTTAAAGAAAGAAAAAAATTCACCCCAGACAGGATTTGAACCTGTAACCTTACTGAATACTCAGTAGTTCAATTGGTTAGAGCATTCGTCGGTTCAAATCCTGTCTGGGACTAAATTTTTTCTTTCTTTAAAATTTATAGAATATTACCCCAAGCACTGGGAAGTGCTAAAATAAAAATTAAAAAAATATGACAAACTGTCAAAAAGTTATTAGATATCATGTAGAGCCGAGCTTTTGACTCTATACCCTCTAAGTCTACAAACCTGAACCTTATAAATTCACGCTTTAATCAAAATGTTATATGGCTTGGCTGTTTCGCTACTATCACTTAGATATTTTGTAAAAATATATTTATTGCTGTCTACTTGTTAAGCCATATTAATCAAGATTTTAATCATGACTTGTCTAAAGGTAGTAATGGGGTGCTCTCGCACTTTGCTTCGCTTGTTTTGGCGGGGGAATGCCATGCCCCCAGATTCGAATTAGGAATTTTGTTTTCATTATTTTCGATCCGAACGATGTTATTGAAATGGAATCGGATAACATAATGAACCTGATTTGTGTGACAGTATCACTCACACAGGTATATACGGAGCCAGATGTCATGTTTAGAGATCTCCATCTGTGTATTCTTACAGTTTGCTTAATTGGGATTTAATAAATTCGTGCTATTAGCCCAGAAATATTTTTCTATACTTTACTTGTCGTTGTAAAATCACGAAAAAACTGTACCATTACATTCAATATATTCCAATAAACAAATGGGATAGGTTATTTGAAAAGTTATACGAGTGTTGCCACAATATATCAAAACCCTCGTAATAGTTTATACTTTATCCGAGTTTAATTAACATGAAATGATCGCGCATTTTAATTAAACATTCTAATTATATTTTAATCACCTAAAATGTTTACTATACTAGAAGGAAATAAGCAGACTTAGTTTCTGATGTAAACAACACACGTTGTCTATAAACGCTAAACGTTATAATGATGCGTTGCCATCCTGAAACTACCGTGTTAAGCATCTTGAGTAATACCGTCTACTCTCAGTACTTATACAGCACGATTGTGGCACGAAAAAAGCAAGTTATCACAAAATTCTACCACTTTTTTCAGTCTCCACCCGAGTCTGCTAGAAAAGGCTATCTTCCTTCTTGCCAGGCAGCTCCAAACAAGCGAGAGATATGAGCCACCGCCAACTAGGTCACTAATGGTAGAATGTTGTACAGCAACTTGTCCTGGTATGGGTTACCTATTCCTGCTATAATGACAGGGTCATGTTCTGGTCTGGGGGTAGAGTATTCGGTAGACTTGCACCATTGACCTGACACTTCAGCCACAAAACAGCTTTACTAGGTACAGTATACTTTCGCAGCCACTCGCCCGGATTGGTACCACCGCCTTACCTATTCCTGTCGCCATAATGTCAGTACTTGCGTTGACATGCTCCAGTTCGGAAGGTAAGGTAGCCGGTAAACTTACTTTTGCTCGAGGTCTAACATATCGGCATCAGGTTGGCAAAGCACCATTACCACCTTTGGTGTCTTAGGCGGCGTGAGTTTCTTACCATCAGGAAAACTGTCTGCTTGCTTGCTTTCCAATATAATAAAAAAGCCACGAATCTACAACCTACAACAAATAACACCTGCTTCTTTGCTACTTTATCACATAAAAAATATTCAAATCCATTTTTATCTTAAAATATCACAAGGAGATTGAGTAAGTTGGAAATAACAATTTGATTAAATGGCAGCTTTATTAGGCTGATTCTGTTTCTCATTCAAGCTAACTTCATCAAAACAACGTTACCGAGTGACCAAAATACATTCTAAAACTTTGTATAGAGCAGGGGTGGGCAAATTACGGCCCGCGGACCAGATCTAGCCCATGAGAGGTTTTAATCCGGCCCGCCGAGGGTTTTTTTAGAAAAAATTTGAAACTCCTTAAAAAATTAATGGTCGAAATGTTAAAAGACTAGGGAAATTTGAACAATTAAGATACTGAATCGATACTTCGAACATATATAAATTGCGTATTTAATATGTTATGACTTCATAAATAGATTATATTTTAATAAAATATTGTAAAATAAAAAAAATGCCTTATGTTATCTTTATGCAATGTTTATAACGTAATATTTACTGCTACTTTTAGGTGTTTTAATAAACCGGCCCGCCTCAAGATTAATTATATTTTACTGGCCCTCCACTAGATTTTTTTTTAATTTACCGGCCCGCGGTTAAAAGAATTTGCCCACCCCTGGTATAGAGCCTTATGACGAAACTCAATTATGAAAAGTAATTATAAACTCTAACGAAGGATTTCCGAAATAGCCGAGATCCAACTGAACTTAATTAAAGTAGAAAATGATTGATGATATTCACTAAAGTTAAAAACGTTCCGGTAATTATTAGATACGACGTCAAAATACGCGGGTCTATTTTAGTACGTATATTAGGTACGCCTAGCTCCCCTATAATAATAAAATATATAATAATATAATAATAATCTATTGTTTTATAATCTAAGGATATGTGTATATTTTTCTGCCTAGCAGCTTGCAAGAGACGAGATTAAGTAAAATGGATCATGAATACCAAAGCCACTGGTGGTAGTAACATTTTATGCACTATTACTATAACTGTGATGTTTTATTTAAATCCGTTTAGTATTTTTTGGATAAAAGAGTATTAAATATCCAGCCATATAACGTTGGCTATCGTCAGAAGGTTCATATATTTCAAAATACTAGTGGTCGCCCATTGGTCGAAATGCAACCATAATAAGTTGTTATATCTTGTTGATAAGAACACCATCTTCATGTCTCAAGATCAACTACTTTGTTTTCAAACTTTTTAGTGCGCCATCTGTATATAGTTCGCCATCTTTTATCGTTATCATCAATATATTTGTTTGTGTGTGTCAAATGCATGGTAGTGTGAGTAATGTTTTTTATTTATTGATTTAATATACTTTACAAGCATTATTATTGAAAATATTAGCGTTTTGCACTTCTCCTACACATAAACTATAAGTGTGCCAAATTTCATACGCAAGTTCATACAATTTTCGTAAAAAGGGGTCCAAAGTTTTGGCATCGCGTATTAATACATTGCTATAGTACTGGCTGCGCCGACGAGTTTATTGTTTCTTAACAATATTTTCTACAGTATGAAATGGCAATGCAGCGGACAAACGTCCTGGTTATGAAACTAGCCAACCAGGCGAACTTCGTCCACTTAGCATTTCATGTTCTCGAAGATATGTATGTACGTACATATTAGCATGACCAGTACGTTCAAATATATAGAAAGAAATAAAAAGAAAACATTCCGAATTTCAAGTTAATTTGTCTCATCGATGTCGGGTCTTCGCTTAATAAAACTGAAAAAATAAGATTAATTTTTTAATACGCATTTTTCCAGGATAAAAAGTATTCCATTTTATGCCCAAGATAATAAGGTATAATTATATAAAGTTTCATCAGAATCGAACTGTTAGTTCTCTCGTGATGCCTGAACATACAGACAGACAGACAAAAATTTTTTTAATTACATATTTGGGTTTGGTATCGATCCAGTAACACCCCCTGCTATTTATTTTTTCAATATTTTCAATGAACAGAATTGACCCTTCTACAGATTTATTACATGTATAGATATAGATGCTGTATGGCATTAAGTCGGCCTTTACACACCTTTTGTTCACAAAAATAATTAAATAAATCCAATTAATCCTATCCTATTCTATGAATATTATAAATGCAAAGTTTATAAGTTTGTTTGCTAATCCTTCACGCAAAAAC
Source organism: Calephelis nemesis (assembly GCA_002245505.1). Classification (NCBI taxonomy): domain Eukaryota; kingdom Metazoa; phylum Arthropoda; class Insecta; order Lepidoptera; family Riodinidae; genus Calephelis; species Calephelis nemesis. The sequence continues at coordinate 115,718 of NJDD01005567.1, forward strand.
TGCTGAATTGATTGTCATAAAATTTGCCATACAAATTGAAGGAAACATGGATTACAAATTGGATAGTTTTTAATTTTAATTAACCACGCGGTCAACGCCGCGGGCAAAAGCTAGTAATAAATCAATTTGTAATAGGGATGAAATATTGTATGTAAATTTATTCTACGCTGACGAAGTCGCGTGTAAACATCTTGTTCAAAATATACGGTAGTTTTTATTTCTCAAAGCTAAAGACCACATGGAAAGTAGAATCAACTCGGATACGAAAACTTTTCCAATTTCATACTACAGAACTTCCCGGAGACAAATATCCCAATTTAAAGAGAGTTATTAACTGTGGCTTCACTTCTCGAAGCTCACTTGTAAACTTACAACATGGGGCAACTGATTTTTAAAAAAGGAATGTTGGAACGTCTAAAATTTTTACTACTTTAAAGAAATATTTTTTTATCTCAGATAGTGTTTGAACTTGTATTATTTCGTCTTTTTCTGACGAATGGTTAAAACATTTGAGCTACTGAGAATTCACATTAGTGCCGCAATTTTTAATTACTTTCTTATCGATACCGTAAATAGTTATGTCCCATTAGTTTCAAACGCAAAGCGATAAACGGCCATTGACCTTTCAGTGGAAAACAGGGCTAATCAAAATTTCTTGAAACGCATAAATAGCAAATTGGTCCGCGTGTTAGTAGGCTCCTTTGTAGAATAGACCATCTGCTTTTCTGTGCCAGGCAGCTCGTAAAAAGCGAGCATAGGCTTGCTGTCACTAATACCGTGACATCTGACTAGGTGGTAGAGTTTCGCAGCGACACACCCGGCTTGGTACCACCGCCTTATCTATTCCTGCCGCCATAACGTCATGACGTTTTCGGATCGGAGGGTAAGGTAGCCAAGTTAACCGGCTCGAGCAAAAGTCGACACGGATTTTTGCTCGAGGTCTAACATCCCGGCCTCCGGTTGGCAACGCACCATTACCACCTTTGGTGTCTCTAGGCGGCGGAAATTTCTTACCATCAGGAAATCCGTCTGCTTGTTTGCCTTCCAATGTTATAAAAAAAAAAGATTTGACATCACTGGATTCAAACTCGACGCTTACTCCGCCTTTTGCTACGAACCGCGTTTACTGCGAAAATTAAAACGTTACAGTAACGTTAAAGTTTCGTTCGGCACTTACATAATACTTATGAGTCAATGATCGTTTGTCACTTTACGTTTGGAACAGACTATATACAATTGAATCAAATACTTTTAAGAAAATCACATTTTATAATAATCGTAATTTTTGGTTTTCTTATCCATTAAATCATATTAAATCCCCGTGTTGGTCCAGGCTCCTTTGCAGAATAGACCATCTGCCTTTCTTGCCAGGCAGCTCGTAAAAGGCAAGCATCGGCTGATAATCACTAACACCGTGACATCTGACTAGGTGGTAGAGTTTCACAGCGACTCGCCCGGATTGGTACCACCGCCTAACCTATTCCTGCCGCCATAACGTCATGTCGTGTTCCGGTTCGGAGGGTAAGGTAGCCGGTAAATTTACTTTTGCTCGAGGCCTGACATCCTGACCTCAGGTTGGCAACGTACCATTACCATCTTTGGTGTCTAGGCGGCGTGAATTTCTTACCACCAGGAAATCCGTCTGCTTGTTTGCCTTCCTATAACATAAAAAAAAATTAACGAATCTCAGTACACCGCTGCGGTAAAATATGGAACGTGTTTTTAACTATAGACATTAATCATTATAATAAAATATTAATTTTATTATAATGAGAAAGTTTTGAAGTGCAGTCATCGTAAAGAGTATCTGATGAGAAAATTCTAGATATTATATAACTATGACATAATCTAATGGTATGATATTATGATGAAAATCACAATCTATGTAAAATTTAATACCCATTTTGCGTTTTCATCGCATCACGACTTAACGAATGGACCAATTGTGCCTATTTTTTTGGAGTTTACTCCTTAAGAAATGATTTGAGTTATAAGGCCCGGTACGGAAATTTTATGAGGAGTAAAATCAAGTGTTACACTAAAAGATGAGGCGTTACGTAGAAAGAGACAAACATATATATCTGTAGGATTGAACGTGTAAAAGAATGAGACGGAATACATTACACAGCGTATCTCATTTTCGGGATCTCCTCCTGCGCGATACTTTGTAGTCTCCGTGTAGGAGGAGTCGCTATCTACCAAAATACTGACTATTTGGATCACACTTCTAATGTCTGCCATGATACTAATTTGTGAATAATTAACATAACTAAATCTGCTGTAGGAGACATGTGTGCTGCAAAATACATTTCGTAAGGAGTAAACTCCAATCGTTCGTCGTAGCTGACACACATACACTTTTTTGTTGCGTTGATTATTGTTAGGAAAAGGTTGAAAATGGGAAAAATAATGCTTTATTTTTTGACATACAATTTATTCGTAACTGTCAATGTTAAGCGATACGAAGTTCACCTGCTCAGCTAGTAAACAATATAAGTCAAAACACATCCAGATTATTCTTCGCATTTGTCTCTAAAATAGGTCTGAAAACAAATTTCAGCTGTAACAATTCCAAAACAGTTTTATTATTCATTGAAAATAAACAACCCATTCAGCAATTCAAACCGTTAACGTGGAGATACTTAATAGTGTTAGAAATAATTGCGTTCTCGACTAGAGCGCGTTTTGCCGAGTTAATATATCTCCCGCTCTACACTCAAATGGAACCTAAAGGTAAGGACTTATGTAATCTGGATTAGACATGACTTACGTGACGACATATTTAATTCATAATAGATTTAATAAATACTGTGTATTTACCTGCTACTTCGTCAGGGCAGAATAGATTACCTACTAAATTAGTAACTTTATTTAATATTTATAATATCTTACTAACTTTCATGTAACAGACGGACAGACTTGCGCATTTAAATGGATCTCAATAGAGTAGTAATACTGTAAAATGAATAATGTTTTCACTCTCCAGTATAAATGAGTTATAAATTACGAATCTGCTGGTAGTTTCTATTTCCTACAAACACTTGCAACACAAGGATATTATGCCGACTCTAAAAAGAAATTAAAATTCTTTTAAAATAAAAAAAAATGCTCCGCAAGAAGTATTGCTAGCATATTTTAGATCATAATTGAGTTGTACTAATTACAAAAATTCAATTAAACGGAGCTATATAAGGCCTTTATGTGTCGAAACAGTTTTATAAAATTTCTGAATAATATGGAATTTTAGGTCAACTGATTAGCTCATGCACTGCAATGCAATGATTCTCCCTTTCATGTGTCCTACCTATCCTCTATCTTTGTATCATTTAGTTTCGATTTTTCTTATGTTTAATATGCTCCATACGTCACTCGCCAATCGCAACCTTTATAATTGTAAACGTTTTAGTAATCATCATTTAATTTTCATATTGTCAACGCTATTAACATTCAGATTTTTGCGCATGTTTTAGCGCTGCTAGTATCAAAATATGAAGTTTAAAAAATCTCCAGCTGTTCAGATATTTTTCTACCTGTAATGTAGGTCTTCAGCCTCATTTCTTTTATCTATTTTTATACAGTACTAGCTGTACTGTAAAAAAATAGATAAAAGAGAAATAGATGAAAGAGAAAAGCTGGGACAACCCAGCGAACTTCGTCCCGCCAACATTCGGATAAAAACTATCCTATCTTTTAAGATGGACCAAACTACAGACATATGTGAAATTTTATCGAAATCGGTACAGTAGTTTTGGAGTTTATTGGAAACATACATCGTGACACAAGATTTTTATATATGTAAGATAAGATAAGATTAACAGTGTGCATTTTTTTAATATTAATGTTTTTATGTTGGAAAAGGACAAGTCTACCGTTATCAAATAAAGGGTGCATGTTGAAAACGTAGGATTTCTACAATTCAATATGCTCCCCACGTTCCTTGGGAATACAGGTTTAAAATGTAAATGTTTTGTAACATAAAAGAGAATCATTAAAATGTAATACCATAACGCATTTTGTAAACATATTTCTGTTTTTGTCATTGAACTATATAAATCAACTTGTTATCCTGTCACCCGCTGGTTTCTGGGTTTATCCACATGTACAACCAACTCTAACTTTATGGTGAATTTCTGGCAGCATCTAACTCAAAACTGTTCACCCGCTTTTTTATTTTTGTCGTACTGATGGTACAGGTGGGATAAGAGGTTAGTAAGCCCTAAGACTTGCACATGTAAAATAAAAAAACCCAGACCAGTTATTTACCTATGGTAGTTACAGGTGAACCCGAGTGATGTCTTATATCCCAAAGAGCCACTTGTCTGTATATAAAAACCGGGTTAGTTATCCCAAACCACAAAAAATCTACTAAGTCTAAGATCTCAATGGCCCTATAAGTCAAAAGTGTTTACCATCAATTTAACACATTACCTTCCAATTAATAAATTCAATTTCAATTCTAAACTCATGAAATAAATTTAGATAAATTATAAGTATTTGCAAACTACATTAACAGATATTTTGTTATTATTTTAGATACTACATCATGGTAAAAATCCTTACATGACATATTTTGCAAAAATAAAATTATTATATAAAGCACATGAGGTTTGCCACTCGAGACTATCTATCTTCCACATAGGGGACTTGGTGTGAAGATATGTATGTATTTCGCGTGTAACGTTGCTATGTTACGTGAGCTAAGAGCCTAGGAAGTGCTGTATTAATTCAATTATAGAAACAAATTACAAAAGACACTATCTAAACCAGGGTTGGGCAAATTCTTTTAACCGAGGCCCGGTAACTTAAAAAAAATCTAGTGGCGGGCCAGTAAATTATAATTAATCTTGAGGCGGGCCGGTTAATTAAAACACCTAAAAGTAGTAGTAAATATTACGATATAAACGTTGTAGAAAGATAACAAAAGGCATTTTTTTTTATTTTACAATATTTTATTAAAATATAATCTATGTATGAAGTCTTAACATATGAAATATATATGTTCGAAGTATTAATTCAGTATCTTAATTGTTCAAATTTCACTAGTCTTTTAACATTTCGACCATTAATTTTTTTAAGGAGTTTCAAATTTTTTATAAAAAAAAAACCCTCGGCGGGCCAGATTAAAACCTCTCAAGGGCCAGATCCGGCCCGCGGGCCGTATTTTGCCCACCCCTGATCTAAGCCAACAGACGTTGTCCTTTCCTGACTTTGATTTTTTTCAATATGAACCTTCTCCTGTCAATAACGAATACAACACAAAACGAATTAGCAAAATTGGTCTATCCGTTCAGGCGTTACGATGACCAAGCGAACTGGGGATTCATTTTATACATGTACTAGCCGACCCAGCAAACTTCGTGTCGCTTGACATTAACAGCCACTACATGCTACTCCGATAATAGCACAGTCTGCTGGATCCAATGTTTTACCATTCTAAAATCAACGAGTATCTATAAATTTTTCAGTGGACCAAATTGTAAATCTAAAGCATTCTCGAATCTCCTCCAACACACACAAAAAAATATCAAAATCACTCCAGTCGTCTCGGATTAGTTCAGTGGCATACACACGCACACAAGACATATAGGTATATAGGTATATAAAAGATTGAGTTTGTTAAAAATTATACCAGAATTTTAAAAAAAGTTGCACAAAATTACATAGGCTCATCTTCTAACTAGCCCTATTGTTCAAAAATATCGCAATCGATTATCTATCCTCAAAACGAAAGTTGCTTTACTATTGTAATTTGCTATTTCACTACAAATTGCTTTTATTTTATTTCAATGTATATAGAATTGCTTAAACAACAAACTCTCAAGCCTCGTAGCCTTATATGAAGCAATTCTCCGCGAATTCCCAGAGGCAAAGCAAGTTTCTTACTGAAATGTTTTTATTTTCTTATTTTCTGAAACAAATCCAAAAGAGATACGACGTCCATGTTACTAAATCTAAATACGATTTTCTTGAATTCAACAGTTTATTTATATATAATACTAACTGCCCGTTCCGGCTTCGCTCGGATGGTAATTTTTTTTACCATAAATTGAGATATAAGCTATCCTATCTCTCAAGTCGGATCGAACTGCACATGGTGTGCGAATTTTATTATAATCGGTTAAGTGGTTTAGGAGTCCATTGAGGACAAACATTGTGACACGAGATTTATATATATTAAGATTATATTTGTGATTGTTATCGTCTGAAACTAATAACCGGATTTTAGAATTCTGAGGGCAACTGGCACATTCCCGGGTTATATTTAACATTCAGTTAAACTGTCAAATATAAGCTGATTAAACCCTATTTAGACGCTAACTCAGAGTTAAATACTTAACTCATGAATATGCAAGTGGCCTTTAGGGCCCCTTTCACGTTCCTGTATTACCCAATAAAATTTAAATAGTATGTATGTACCCAATAAAATTTAAATAGTTTAAGCGTAGTTAAACTGCAATAAACTGATTTCGATCAATCAATAAAGTGGATTTGATATTTTCCATCGTCGACGCTTGGTAAAACTTCCAAATATTCATCTTTTTAAATACAGCAACATTAGGGCTAAAACTTAAGCGAAACCGGTAGGCTATTCACAAAATAATAAATTATAAGTGATACGTAAAAGCGTGTTGGTCCGGGCTCCTTTGTAGAATAGACCATCTGCCTTCCTGTGCCAGGCAGCTCGTAAAAGGCGAGCATAGGCTTTCCGTCACTAACACCGTGACATCTGACTATGTGGTGGAGTTTGGCAGCGACTCACCCGGATTGGTACCACCGCCTTACCTATTCCTGCCGCCATAACGTCATGACGTGATCCGGTTCGGAGGGTAAGGTAGCCGGTAAACTTACTTTTTCTCGAGGCCTAACATCCCGGCCACTGGTTGGCAACGTACCATTACCACCTTTGGTGTCTCTAGGCGCCGGGAATTTCTTACCATCAGAAAATCCGTCTGCTTGTTTGCCTTCCAATGTCATAAAAAAAACGTAAAACAATACAAGTGTTTCTTTATTTAAAAATATGATTTAATAAAGTCATCTAGATCTAGATGTGTACCCAGGTACACAAAATCCATTTTTTCTTGATTTTCACAAGATTACAGGGGATAGGTGCGTTGAGCCAAATCTCATTACATCTCATAAGGTCAGGGGCGAGAGGGCATCAGGTAATTATTGAAAATGCCTTCTAAACTGTTTCAGAAATAATCCTTCAAAATTTCTAAGCGTTGGAAAAGTAAACCAGGACATGTCCTGCGTCAGCCATATGCAAAAGATTGTTCCTGGCACGTACTTCGTGGAGCAATTATGATAAAGTCCCAATAGCATTTGGCAGCCTGTCAAACCCGCACGAGTTTAATTAAACCGTCATTAGTAAATCCATTTGAGGTTTAAGTGTATATTGAATGCTTTGTTACGTAAGCGAAATGCATTAGGATTTTCTCCACCATCTATACTTAATAATATAAAGAGGAAATGTTTGATTTTTGTTAGTTTGAAATAAATAGGATCCGAAACTGCTGGACCGAATTTAAAATTTCTTTCACTTTTAGAATGCTACTTTATCCCTGAGTGACATAGGCTTTATTTCATCAAAATCGGTGCAGTAAAAGCCAAGTTACGCAGACGAAGCTGCATGAGCCTGGTAGTATTTGATAAAGGAGAGAATCTCTCTATTCGTTAAAATTATTGCTTATTGAAAATTGTTAAAATCTCTATTTAAAGACTTTGAAAAACTAACTGTGAATGGGGAAAATTAAGAGTACCCTGATAAAAAACTATCTTCACGCCCATATCCCCGAAGAGGTAGACACAGATACAACCAGGGCATCCACGACTAGCCTAGGTCTCTCTATGTGATAGGTGGCAAACCTATCGCCAACCGGACATTTACCCAATCCTGGGCAATATTTCATAGAATGAGAAAATTTGAGAATAGAGCACGTGCGTGCACACGCGCATGGGTGTGTGTATCTATGCAAGAATGTGTACATGATAAAATGAATTGAATGTTAGTCATATATCAATTTGTGTGTTCAGACACAAAATTTTATAACTATAATCGTCTTCACGCCCATATCCGCGAAGTGGTAGGCAGAGGCACAACCAGGGCACCTACGACAAGCCAGACATTAAGTCCCATAACGTGATAGGTGGCAAGTCTATCGCCAACCGGGCACATAATATCCAATCCCAAACATTTTTTTATTATAAAATTGAAAAAACTCAATTTTTTTTTTAGTTGCTCGACCCGGGATTCGAACCCAGGACCTCAGGCAGTCAAGTCCAACAACTGAACCGCTAGACCACATAGGCGATATATTTAAAAATAACTAGGGTTGTTGTGTCAGATCGCGTCCACT